>CM034059.1:7181913-7366496 GCA_019804595.1 Bruguiera parviflora
AAAAAAAACCTCGGGAAATATAATGTCGTGTATGTTTTATGGCACATTAACGGGACAAAAGGCCTCTTCGTGAAGAGCCAACACACAGCTTGTTGTGGCTCTCAATTCTGAATTTAGCTGTGGAGTCTTATAAATGATCACGGGCCATAATTCAAGTCAGTTTGCGTACCCTTTACAGTTGCATACCTAGCCTTAATGTGTTGAAGGCCACCTCGTTTTCCCATTTGAAGCCTTTGGGAATCAAATGGTATTTGGCTATTACTAGACAGTGACTCAAATCCGATTACCTTAACTGGGTGGCTATTTATGCATTTCAAAACTTCAATTGGAAAATAAACGCTGTCCCAAACAGGATAATCTTGTCTGTCTCACGCATTTTTTTAATCGATTGAACTTTGAGATCAGTGGTTGTCTGTGAAAAACATTTTAAAAATAACTCAGAACTCATAGATTTTACTTTGATCAACCACATCAATATCGTGTATTGGGAGATCACATCCACTTTGTGTTGGATGGACCCGCTGTCTATTAAATATCAGTTGCTACAAATCTCATACATGACGCTGCATTTAGACATTAGGAAGCAGAAGGCCAGTTCTGGGTTCCAACAATACAAAGAAGCAAACTTAGTCCACCTAAGAATATTGACAATTGGAGAGCACATCATGCCTTCCATTCAATGTTTAACTGAGATGCCTGCAAACAAAAAGGACAAAAAAACCTGAGCCAACCTTGCAGCAGATTTCTAATTAAAGGTAGCTAGTGCCTAACTGACAAAAAAAGGGTGTCTCCTTACACGAAATTTGTACACTGCCAAGTCTGAAGAATAATTAAATGTGTGTAGTCTTACTATTATTTTTCACGCAGAAGTTGTTTTCAAGATTCAAAAACCCAAAGAATCAAAATGAATGTCTCAAAGAGGTAACCATTTCAACTAATTCAATCTGTTGAATCTGTACAAAACCTAAATCAGATTTCTGTCTAGCCAAAGTAGCTGTTGAGAAGACCCTTGTTACTTCCCTACCCCAAAAGCTTCCGAATGTAGACTCACCCTTCCGAGAAAGCTCCCCTAAAACCCTCTCAGCTTCCTCCACACAATTCTCGTTACCATGGTCTTCCTTCATACAACTCTCATAACCATGGTCTTCTCCAGGGATTACTTGAGGAGGAACTTTTATAGGCCATTCATGAGTCTCTACGGGCTCTTCCTGAAATCCATCATCCATGGACTCTATTCACTTGTCCTTCCCTCTATTCTGAAGCTTCTGCTTAATGTATTCTTCGGCCTTCAAAAAAAAAAAAAGATTGAAAGGAAATGTAAAGAAGATCAAGATTACGATTTGTATGATCCAGCATTGACAGCAACAAGATAATGCCACACAATCCAAGGCAAGCATGCTGCATTCTCCCATGGCTGTGGAAGGCTGAAGGAATGAAGGTGATGTGGGTGAATAAAATTGGCTAATTGAAGTCATGCCTTGATGAGAACAAGTCCCTTGTCCTCATTTGAGGGAATCAGGAAGTATAAATAAAAGGCTTAAAAAGGTGGCCATTAGTCATGACTTGAAAGACTTTTAAGTATTTGCATTGTCTGAAAAAGAAAATAGTGCAGCTGCAGTTTCCAATCAGGGCCATTGTGTTGGAAGCAAAGCAAGCAAAAGCTTGTCCTAATCTTGTTTCTTGAAATATGCTTCTCTTTGGAATTAGAAGGATACCTTGTCGTGGACGGATGACTTGAAGCCTTGTTTTGGACTTCTGATTTTTGTCTTCAGGATGATTAGAAACCCTGGTTCCAGTGTGCACAACGTAGATTTTTAACAGTTATATTGAGCGGTAATAACTTGTTACTAGTACCACAAATTCCAGAGTTTGTCATCATCTGACGATGATATGCCTTTGTCCCCAACGGGTTTTGAGCCCTTATACTTTGTTCTTCTAGCTCTGATTGACCTTGATTCCAACATTTGAACTCATCTTCCCTAATGCCTGATGAGCCAAAACTTAATCTCTTCCTTACAGAAATTAGCCTTTTAACTTTCTTGCAGTAAATATGTTGCTTCACTGACCCTTCTTCTGAGTTGTCACGGCTTGTTTGCTCTCTTCCAACCTTGTCGATAATATCCAGATATCTCATTTTGCACTTTTGTCTTTATTTTCCATTTTTTACTTTTTAAAAAAATAAATAATCTGTAAGATGCTTCCTTCTTGCTATTATGATATGGATGTCTCGGTTCCCGCATAATGGCATACTGGATGGAAAGAACTCATTTTTAATTTCTTCCTTTTTCCTTCCCTGAAGAAACGAGAACATTCTGGTAAGAACTCTTAATTCTGGAACACAGGGAAGGGTCTTGGGCCGTTGACATGAGCGAGTCTGATGACAATGGACTGCAGAAGCTTCAGGAGGGATGGTGCGTCAAGCTACCAACAGTTCTAGAGAGGGGTAAGGCAAATCCAGCCGGGAATCAACATCTCGAGGCCAGAGTGTGTTGAGGTAAGGATGAAATACTGACTGCGTGAGAGACATTACAACGACTTCAGTTGCATCGTCCATGGTTTTCATGTTAGTTATTTTGCTTTTCTCTCCATTCAAAAAATGCCCATCAACGAGGAATTACTAGTAAGCGCGAGTCATCAGCTCGCGTTGACTACGTCCCTGCCCTTTGTACACACTGCCCGTTGCTCCTACCGATTGAATGGTCCGGTGAAGTGTTCGGATCGCGTCGACGTGGGTGGTTCGCCGCCGGCAACGTCGCGAGAAGTCTACTGAACCTTATCATTTAGAGTAAGGAGAAGTCGTAATAAGATTTTCGTAGGTAAACCTGCGGAAGGATCCTTATCGAAACCTCTGCCCAGCAGAACGACCCGTGGTTTTGTCGATAAGCTAAAAACGAGTAGCTTTATGTGCTCATTGTTCCCTGTTTACGCACCATCGAGTCAGATGGATGCATAGGGCAGCATTCCTTACAAAGTTCAGTCTCCCTTGAGAAAGAAAATTGCTTATTATAGAATTGAAATATACAAGAGCAGAGAAGTATGATTATCACCTAGTGGCAACACAAGTTATAGGGCCTTTGGAGAAGAAAATGACCAAAAATTTGACTATAATTTCATTGGCAAATCATACTATTGGTGGGGACAAAATCTTGCATAAGCTAGTTACACGGACAAAGAATCATCATGGTGCAGTGCCTATCTAAGGGCAAAAACTAAACTAGTTATAAGCAGCATCAAAAGATTGAATTCCAGTCTTAGCATTGGATGCTATAAATTCCAGAGGTGAGGACGTGCTGTTTTTATTGGCTCTGAGCCACTCCAACAAAATCCCATCTCAACTTTCAATCAATATTCCTCACATGCGCGTCTCTCACTGATAATTTGACATTTTCATCTTGACCACCCGAGCTACCATGGCTAAAAAATTTTGTGCTGTAATTTTGACTTCCAAAAGCCATCCTTCGAAACAATCTAATTTCTGCAGATTGCTGGGCAGAGTTGACTACTTCACTTTCCCCAAATCTCAAGCCATTAGTTATATCTGCGGTAGCTAAATTATCGAAAGCTCTGACAACCTGAGAAGCATGAACATCTTAAGAAAAATATGTCCCCGCACCTCTGTATCTAAATCTTTTAAATTAAGCATAGAATATTCCCCCCCCCACCCTCCCACCCCCCCCAAAAAAAATTAAAAAAGAAAAAAACAAAACGGATAGAATAAAAGGAATTCAGCTACTTCTCCAAGTGATTGTATTATAATCACCTGTCCCATCCGTGGCCTCTTAGAAGCAGAATGTCTTACACAGGCTGCAGCAGCCTCAATCATCCGGAACATTTCACTTTCAACGTAGTTCTTTTCCATCCTTGGATCTACTAAAGCATCAAATTCCTCACTATCCAATGCATGACTTAGCAGAGGTCGAGCCTGAAATAACATGTTAACTTTTGATGATAAAAAGGACAATAAATCTCTAGTTCAATATTCGAGTATAATTCTTTCTTGACTTCTGTTCATTATATTTTATTGCTTTTTGCATATTATTTTTCTGGGCCAGGAGGCATGCATGCCGAGATCTATGCATTTATCCGAGTTCAATTGTACCTAGCTTAAAACATGATTCATAAAATTATACAGATAGGGATTTTCCCAAAAAACTGGGTTATTCTTTTCAATAGAAAACCAAGCCACATGAGAAGAACCATATCTAATCCACGGAGTTAGCATGAAGCCTGGCTACAAACATTAACTAGCGATAGCCGCATTGACGTATCTAATCCAGGCAACCTAAGTTCATGGTAAAACAATGGGATTACCTTTTCTTCTCCGAAAAATTCACATATTTGAATAAGCAAATTGGCCTTTTAATCATCTGTTTAAATCGTGAAAGAGATATAAGAAATGGCGTAAATATTAGACTGAGAGCCTAGCGTCACCCAGCTTTGCTTGATGTTATAGACCTGGACATATAGATACGTCATGCCATTGCTTCTTTATAGCTTGCAAAATAAAGGTTCTGGACATATAGATACGTCATGCCATTGCTTCTTTATAGCTTGCAAAATAAAGGTTCTGGGGCTAGCAATAACTGCAATGTCTTTCTGTGCTGGAAAAAACAGAGCATTTTGGGAAAATGACATTGCTAGGACCACTGCGTGATTCGAACTAAACCCCCAACATCCTTTACATGACCAAGAAACTGCCAACTTCAGCAAATCAGTGTGCGTGCTTGCATTAAAGATGAAAGAATAGCAAAATGGACGGAGACTTTTTAACGAAGGGTTAGTGAAATGGGCTGAAAGTTTCCAACAGCAGAAGAATGCTGTTGAAAGCAACGCCGTAAAGTTTACCCATTCCACGAGACTCTCATCTCCCATAGGTTGTGATGGATCCACTGGCTTCCGTCCGGTGATTAGCTCCAAGAGTACAACTCCATATGAGAAAACATCTGATTTCTCGGTTAATTTGCCACTTGATGCATATTCAGGGGCCACATATCTGAAAAACCACATCAAAGTTCAGATGCATACGTAGCTACAGCTGACATAACTTATATCCATCAACAAAAAGACAAAGAAAACAGAAAGAACACAATGGTTGCCCCTCCAGAGGTCTTGAAACAGTGGACATCTAAACAAAGATGAGCTGCTTACCCAAAAGTTCCCACAACCCGTGTTGTTATATGTGTATTTGAATCAAAAGCCAATTTAGCAAGCCCAAAGTCTGAAACCTGTAATGTAAACCCTAGAAGCATTTAAACCAAAACCTCCACAAATAAGTGATAAAGATGTGAGTTCAAAAGGGAATCATTCTTACCTTAGCTTCAAAGTTCTTGTCTAGAAGGATATTGGATGACTTGACATCCCTGTGAATAATTCGAGGATGGCCTATATGTATAAAGATCAATTAAATAGATAACATCTGCTAAAATAAATGCTCTCACATGTATGCATGCAGACAGGAGTCATTCAAGCTTAGCCTGCCTCATTCGGTGGAGAATATGCAGTGCCAAAAGTATATCAATAAACAGCAAAATGAGTATGCTACCATGACGGGATGCCGTAACTCAATCTCTTCATGCTATAACTTAAAGGTTGAAGCCGATGCTTGTTAGGAAGGAACAAAGAAAGAAAACGAGTGAACAAACCCTGAGTTTATTTTCGCAGATAGCATCAAAGGATTAAATGTCAAAATCCTGAAATTAAATACTTACAGTCTTCGTGGAGATAAGCTATTCCACGAGCTGCCCCAGCAGCAATCTTAACACGTGTTGCCCAGTCCAGAACTGGCCTCCCCTCCCCTTCACAATGCAACCATATTAATCAGACTAATAAAACAATTGTATGAAGCACTATTTATAACCTCACTGACATGTTGTGGCTTTACCACCAAGATGGAAATAAAGGGTATTGTTAGGGAGATAGTCATATATAAGCAATCTCCGTTTCTTGGTGATGCAGTAGCCCACGAGTGAAACCAAATGGCGGTGGTGTATGCGACTAATTATCTCAACTTCAGCTTTAAATTCTCGTTCTCCTTGCCCTCCACCAGTGTTGAGCTGTTTTACTGCCACCTCCCTCCCATCTGGCAAGCGGCCATAATAAACATAACCAAATCCGCCTTTCCCCAAAAGATTCTGGGATGAAAAACCATTCGTGGCCTTGAGTAGCTCTCCATATGTAAACCAAGACCTTGAATTGCCTAAACTGCCCGGATCTGGTGGTGTATAGACAAAGTCACTGCTGGAGCCACTTCCCATTAGCCGGGCTGTTGTCTTTGTGAAAATTGAATCTGGACATAAAGTTGCAGATGTTCAATGTCCTACCAACAAAGCCATAAATGCATGTGTGCCACAGCAACCGAACATAGTGCTACCTTACAAGCTGCCTTACTTTTTAGTGCTAGCTGACTCTATGACCAACTTTTATCTAATAATCAGCCAAATGCAGTTTGGAAATTGAGAAATGTGCGTCAGATGGCTTAATGGATCCTTGAACATTTCCAAGGTAATTGTACCAATCAGCAGCGGAAGAAACAGTGGTGAAGTACTAACCTACAAATTTACCTGATCTGGGGGATGAGCCCAGAGGAGGTGGCATGGCGTAACCTCCATTAAGCCCAGTAACATCTTTTCTCTGCTTCCTTATGCACCAAACACTAAATCCAATAAGACTGACCATTACGACACTCGAAGCTACTAAAATGGCCACCATGCCTCCAGTCGCAATTCCACCATTGCCTATTGATTTTGAGTTTTCCGGTGCACTAGGAATGGTATCATTCACAGATGATGGAGGAGAAAAAGGTGAGTAAGGAGGTGGCGCCAAATTTATTACTGATGATGGAAACGATGCCTTTGGAGTAGAATTTGAAAGTGGAGGCGTTGGTTGAGAGGTAGGTGGATTTGGAGAAGCAACCCTGGGAGGTGGGGGTGCATTCTTTGGAATAGGGGTTGCAGTCGTTGGTGAAGGAGGTGTATTTTCAGGAGGGGCAGGTGCCGGTGGTGGAGGTGATCTTTTTGGAAAGGCTTCAGATGCTGGCGGTGGAGGTGAATTGCTGGGTGGTTGTGATGGAGTTGGTGGTGGCGGTGAAGTTTCAGGTGGTTTCGGGGATGGTGGCAGCGGGGTTGAGCTATGAGGTGGGTTCGGTGACACGGATGGAGGTGAATTCTCTGGTGACGAAGTTGATGGTGGTGAAGGTGGCCTTTCTGGAGGTGTGGGGGATGGAGGCGGAGGTGAACTCTGTATTGGTTGAGCTGGTGGTGGGGGAGGGGAACTCGGAGTTGGTAGAGTTGGTGGTACAGGTGGAGGTGAACTCTGAGCCGGTGTAGTTGATGGTGATGGAGGAGGTGTACTATTTTGTGTTGGACTAGAGGGTGTTGCTCGAGGAGGCGGGCTTATTGGTGGACTTGCTGAGATTGGTGCTGGTGGTGGAGAAGTGGAGTTCGATGGAGGATCAGCACCAGATAATGGAGGTGGAGGCGATGCCAGAGGTGGGCGCGGGGGTGAAGATGATGGTATGGAAAGAGGGGACTGAGTTGGTGGGGATGGAACTGAAGGTGTCGTGGGTCCTGGCGGATTGGCATTGGGCAGTGGTAGTGGGGAAGTTACAGGAGTGCCCGGAGGAGGAGAGAAGAAAGGTTGTGGTGGTGAACCAGTACTAGTGGTCGACGGCGGCGGAGGTGGGGAAGCAGCAGGAGAAACAGCAGAAGGTGAAGCATTTGGAGGTGGAGATGCTGTTGCCATCAATAGACAATGATGGCTAACTCGAAGCATAAAAACTCACACCAATTCCACATCCGATAACAGAAAACGGGAGAGCCAAAGTCAGCGATCAACCTACGGTTCTGAAACTCTTGGAATCAGCACATGTCCAAAGAAACGAACTTTACCAGCCAAGAGCCTGAAATCGCCAAACAAGTTTCAAAGCAAAGCAACCATTTTGGAACCAAACCACCATCACCACTTTGCTCTTTCCGACCAAAATTGAATGGTTGTCCCCCCGGGCTGGGGGGGGGTTTAAGCTAAACCCAGATGGCAAGAACACTACTACTAATACACGTATCAAGAATCATTATTTATTTTTTTTTAAGAAGACCCCATATCACCAAGCAAGTTTTAAGCAACATAAAGATAGCTAGATCAATAATTCAACCGATCTAATAACTTCTGTCTAAAAAAAAGAAAGAAAGAAAGATCCCAGCAGCAACAATGCCTGCATAAAGTGTTCGGCTATCGATAAAGAAGGGAAAATAATATGCCAAATCACTTGTGGTTATGTTTATAATAATAGTTGAGTTAGTGATTTAACACCTTTTAATTTTTTTTATATTAATTTAAATTTAATTTTTTTATAATAAAAAGAAAATTAATTTTCAATATACGAAAAACTTCAGTTTAAATAAATAATTTTTGACGTTAACTCCTGGATACTATGTGCAATATACCCACAAAAATAAAAATCAAACTCTTTTTCTTTCTTTGAGATTCAAAGGCGAAAAATAAAAAGATCATTACTACAACATCAATTGTATTATTTTAATAAGCTTTCGAGGTTCATTAAAGCACGTATCCTGACTTCATGGCAAGGTCACGTCGAGTCTGTCAACATTTCATTTGTTTTTATATCATTGTTAATTTATAATGAAGTGCCTCTTCATTATTAAGAAAATAAATTAGAATAGAGATATATATGTATATATTGCACTATTAAGAAAATAAAATATAAATCATATCTTCTAATTAGCTAAACTATTATAGAGTATCAGTACAATATATTTCTATTCTTCTAATGCTCCAAGACCACGGACTGGTTTCTTTCATTCTGTGTGCATGAAAAAAAAAAAAAAAAAAGACTAGTATAAAGTTTAAAAGAAATGGAAAAACATCAGTTCGTAAGCAGTTTCCCGTGCAGAGGAGAAGAACAAAGACAGGCTCCAAAGCATGATGTTCCTTGAAAGCGATAGGGTATTTATTTGCTCAAGTAATATTTTATTTAATTAACATTCCTATACTATCTTTTACATAATTTATTAGCCAAATTATTGATCAGATAATTCAGAAAACAAGGCAGTGATTTGACCTTTTTGAGGCTTTTTTCCAGTTTGTAGTAAATCTAAATTACATGTAACTCATATTAATATTAATATTCATTTTTGAAAATGAAAAAACTTGTTCACAACTTGGGACCTGGCAGCAATCTCGCATTAAGCTAACAGCCCAACAAAATGCAAGCAATCAATTGTGGATTCCCCTCCAGAAAATGACAGGTGTAAACAGACAAATTTTTACAGGCGAGCTCATTGTTCGAGTTGTCAATAATTGACGCAACTTTAATAAATTGTCAAGCTTGCCATCATATCTGTGTTTGACCCAAGCTCCTTGTACTGGTTCCGTGTCTCCTTTCTCGCCTTTTTTTTTTTTTTTTTTTTTGGTTTTTTGTTTCTTCTTTGTTCTTACTTTTTATAATGGAAAGGTTAATCATGTCCCGACAATACTAATTTTCACCCCATTCGTTTGTCTTCCTTAAATTTTGATTAACGCATATTAGTTTTATTTTGGACTGGGTTCAAGGTTGATTTTGGAGGTGTCGGTGGGGCGAGAAGAGGGGAGCCATACATGGTACATTTGACTGGTACGGCATCTATCCGCGATCCATTTTGAGACTGCATGGTGACACCATCAGCACATATATTTATATATATATATATATATATAATCGAAGAGCAGAGAGAGACTGAGCGAGAGATAGAGTCTGGACTACGGATACAGACGTTCGGGTCTAGAGAGAGAGAAGTAAGACTTTGAACACAAACAGACATTTGATCTGAAGCTGTGGGTACAGCTCAATCAATGAAACATAAAACTTGAAAGCAATGTCTTAACAGTTGTTGTAGCCTGTAGGCCAGCCGTGGCCATCCATGCAGGGGAGCTAGTTTAACCCGTAGTTAACGCCCTTCTCCATGTTAAAAAGGGGGAGAATAATCATCTTGGGATCCCAGGTGCTTCCCCAAAATCCATGATGCTATGCCAAGCCATTTCTTTGGACAGAATCGTCTTCTTAAGTTTTTTTTCCCTCATTAACCACATAAAAACGCCACCCCCCCACCCCTCTTTTTGTCTTTTTCCTTCGATTAATCGAAGCAAACTGTGTATCAGCCCCAGCTCGGCTCAATTATCGATGGGTGAATAGAATAGGTCGTTGGCCAATACCAGTGAACGGGCCAAGAGTTGTAGGGATGTCTCCAACTTACACTGTAGGATGGGTTCGAGTAGGCTGCGCTGATTCTTTACATTACAGGCATTCAGATACCGTTGTCGAAAATTGAAAGGCATTGACTAACTGGGGTAGAGAACATTCCCATTTTTCCATGCACCAACTCCCCCAGTTCAGCGGCCAAGCAAGAGGGAATGTTTGCGAAAATACTCCCCCACCAATTCATGGCAACATATGCTCACATGATGCACGTTAATTCATTCAAGCACATAATTGGCTCCACAGGACATTACATCGGCTTTTTCCTTTTTATTTTCCTTTTGGCAGTTTCACAGTTGGTGACCGTATCTGAATTTTCTTCTCTTTTTTGGTACGTCGGAAAAGGGGGCGAAATGTGGCTCTCGCTGAACCTATGCCTCAGACCCCACCAAAAGAGTTTAACTCTTTTGCTAAAATTTGCCAAAACAAAATTGAGCACGTAGAATAACTCTTAGTCGTCTACTTTCTATGTAACTATTAATCTTATCAGCTACCAAAGCTGCATAGGTGCTGACTATCAATCACTAGTTATAGTTCACCGACTACTCGAGGGGCTAGCAATCGCCGAGTCTTTGCTAATCCTCCAAGCACGTTCGTTATCGTGTGCAACACACAATGCCAGGTATGCAAATACAACTCCGAGAGTCTGTTTTGAGGTACATTTTTTGGACCATTTTATTTCGATCAATAATCTTCTTGAAGATCAACTATATATGCCACGAGGAACACTCAGCTAGAAGAGTGATATTGGTAGATAGGTCAAAGAACATATGGCTATTTCAGAAATTAAATTGGCCCGGACAGGTAAGTTTAATTGTTACACTGGAACCTAGAATTTAAAAGCTTTGGTTGTTGAATATCCAACGAACTCTGCAGTTCGCATCCATGAACAGTTTGATGGTTTATTCTTCCACGTTCCAGAACTAAATCAGGTGCAGCAATATGGAAGTCTGCTGAGAGAGACTATAGGTATGCAAAAGGGATGGCTCAACTAGACTCAAAGAGAAGGAAAACGTGGCTAAACCTGGAAATCACTTTTTCTGGTCAGCCAGTCTGGCATTTCTTCTTGAAGTGATCTCAGCTGCCCAGTTCTTTCCTATTTCAGTCTGAAATTTCCCTACAGGTGAGAACATTTAATTAGAATTACTAAAGACTTGATACTTCCCACAAAGTAAGATTAATATAGTTCTCATAATTTGGTTGAGATGAAGTGGCAGTAAGACTACCTGCTGTTGAAAGGAAAAACTCGTCCAAAACCTTCCCATGTTCTACGCAAAAATAGTGATCTTGTATAAGAAAAATGAGGTAGCACAGGTGCAAAGTATGGTAGTAAACAGAATAATTCATCTGACATCGTACCTATTTCGTATTCCAGTGCTTGCAAAATCATCTCGACCTGAACAGAGAGGCATGGGAACCTTGGATTAAAAAGACTACAACAGTTGAGCTTATAAACTTAAAAATTAGGTCAAATGCAATTGCAAACAAAACTGGAATTAATACTATGCCTGTATGTGTCTACATGCATAATTTTGGGAGGGACAGGCAGAACGAGAGGGGGAGAGAGACAGGAACAGAGAAGGGGCTAAGGAAAGAGGAGGTGGGAGACAGCAAGGAACAAGAAAAGAGAGGGAGCATTAAGCGTATGAAATTGTGAATAGACTTTTGAAGCATTAACATATTACTTTAACCTGCAAGCAAATCTTGAACATTAATGCCATATGTACATACTTTATCGAAGTCCTTCACAAGATTGGCCTCTAAGGAAGCATTATTTTCATACTCTGCCCACAATTCCTTGATCTCTTCAGCTGTAATAAGCCAGTGGTCAATTATAAAACATTTCAGTGCCTAAAAAAAAAAATTTTGCGAAGAGAGCAACAATCAGCAAGTACCCCTCATTCCTCCACCGAGAACTTTGCACATTTCATTTAAAGCTGCTTGTTCCCTTCTGCTCTTTTCTTGTTTAGGCACCCCGTCAGATGGTGTTATATCTCCAACAATAGCTATCAAAGTCCAAACCCCAACTCAAAACTTCAAAACCCAACAAAATATTTTCACATACTCAGCAAAAATAAAAGGAAAAAAAACCAAAATCCAATTGATAAGTAAAAAGAAAGAGGAAATACTTAGCATAATCACCAATCTACATTGTACATCTGCAGCCACACATAACATTGACATGTTTGACTGTGTCTCTCTCTCTGAGGATTAGGTGCAGGTTTAAGTTCATATTATGTGGTTAGGGGACTTGGGGCATTCACTTTTACGTTTCTCTCCAAGTATTTAGCCAGACCAGCATAAACTAACAAACAAAAGAACCACATTCAATGTGCTCAGATAATCTATACATTGATTGTGATGTTACATCTCAGAACATTGAGTATTAGGATTATCCTCCCTTTTCTCATTCAGGTTCTTCATAGGAGATATCCTTTCACAAGCCACAAATCAAGTAGTTCAAGTGGATATATGAGAAAAATCTAAATCACCGTATAAGGATCCAACAGGAGTTAAAATAATACCTTCTGCAATATCGTGCACAATTGCAATCTTTATACACCTGTTTCAACAATGGGGGCACAGAAGTTAAGAACAAAAAAAGAAAAAGAAAAAAAAAAAGGCAAAGCCGACTTAAGACATTTACAATCAACTCTTTCAAAATTCACCTCCAGTTACAAGTTTAAATAATATGTTCATTTACAAAGCATGTTTGGGACAGCTGGATGGGAAGACCAACTATGGTGGACATTAAGGATAGAAAAAGGCATGACTATCCCTCACTAGTTGGGCCAGGCCACCATCTGAACTGCCATTTCCATTTACCAGTAAAAACATGGAGGTAAATAAGGGTCATATTTCTAAGAATAGCAAGAAGATTCCTGTGATGGTATTGATATTTACTTCATCTGTATCTCAATCAATATTATTGCAAAAACTGTTGTTCGAGAAAAGAGGAAGGGGCAATGAGGGATGCCAAGGTATCACTTATTTGATCTCATCCATGTCCATATATGTTAGTCAAAGCTAGCAATTCCAGTGACCAAAGGACCATATGAACCATTTTTAACTTATAAAAGGCTATCAGCAAATACAAATGAAGTTTTCTTACACTAACATAATTCTTACAAACAAGTTGACATGAACAATGCCATTTCAATAACTATTACCAACAATAGTACAGAGAAATGCATCAATAATTGAAATTCATACTAGTTAAAAATTTGGCAAACACATTTTTAGGCCAAATGCATATAGCCTTGGAAGTCGATGCTATTTAAACAATATTAATTGAATTTTAATTTTCTCATTGGGTTTTCTATACAAAACAAGGAATAAGAATGTACCTGCATATGGCACATTGGCATGATAAAGGCTAAATTTATGATACAATGCTAAATGCTTGATATAAAATGACAGAGTGCAACCTTTCTCTGTTCACACCAGGAAGGGCACCAGCAATTAGAGCCATCAAAGCCATTCGGTACATATGATCAGCAATTGATTCGGGGCCCTTTATCCCATGGTTGATCCAGCCCTTACGTTTTGTGGTCTGAAAAAGAAATAAAGAGATATAGAGAGAGGGTTTAGATAATCTTCTTTCAAATGTTATGTCACTAAAATTCAATTTGGGTCTCTTTAGGTATCAGATAAGACTTATTGGAGATCATGCAAAACTACCATAGAAGTAGCAGTTACGATTGAATTTTCTTGGAGGAGATAAAACATTTATTTCTGCAAGCATACCAGAGACATTGCTCAAGAACCAGGAAAAAAGTACATTTTGAGACATGTTAGCAAGCAGAAATTTTCATCCACAAATATAAGCATGCTTTAACACATGGCATTACAAAGGCAACAAAAAGGATCAGTTGCTGCAATATATCCTGAAGCCATCAAATGAGGGAAAGATAAGGAAGAGGACTCATTCCAGATTCAGCCATCTGAATAATGTGCTAACCACAAGGAGCCAAACGAATTGCTTTCATCTTATTATACTAAACTAATATGTCACCGTGTCAATCAGAAATATTGAGCACACATGGCATGTATTATCTGCCCAATACTTATGGTTCACAGAGTTAGCACAATGCATCAAATATTGGCTATCAATTCCAACAGTTGGGTGCAAGTCCGTATATCCAAAGAGTGGATCACTTGGGCATATTACAAGAAACAATGTTACGACAAATGAAACACCCATTACTGCACATTTTCAAGATCAATTTGAGGTGAAAATTAGAGACACCAATCAGGAATTCATCATAAATTTCTCAAAATGCCAAGGATTTACCAATACCAAGCTTCAGACCACATGTTCAAATTCGCGATCTGGTAGGTGCCTAATCTCCCAATTTCAGAAGAATGCATGTTAGAATAGAACATCCAGCCCTATGCGCTTACAGTAAGAAAAAGAAAACACCTCTATGAAAAGGAGGTACCAAAAAGAAAACAAAATTGCTTGCTTCCTGGACACAGACAAACACTCCTTCAAACCCTATTGAGACAACAATGGAAGCTACAATAAAGAATTGAAACACCAAGATCAGTTGATCTTAAAAACAAAAACAAAAATCCTAAAACCCATTTGGTAAGCAAGAAAAAGTTGGAGAATTTTCCCGGAAAATCTATTCTCGGAAGCCAAACAGATCACGAGCCAGAAAATTTTAAAAAAGGGAAAAAAAAAAAATTATCTTTCACATTGTGGTACCTTTAATCGATGGCACAATGTGAGGAAATCAATCGCCGAAGAAGTAGAGGAAGATGATGACGATCCGATCGTAGGATCGGATTTCACGGGTCCCAAATCAGAGACAGGCCGGTCATGAGAGCGAACCAAGACGATCCTCGGACTCGGGGGTTCGTTTGAGAAAATGGGTCGCGAGGAGGAGGAAGAAGAGGAGGCCCAGCTGAAGAAAACAACAGGCGGCCACCGCCGAGGCAGAGAGCCACCGAGTGGAGGCGCACCGCAGTGGGTCGCCATGAGAACAAAATTACAACAATTTTCGTCCTTTAGTGTTTTTTTTTTATTTTCCACGGTCTTTTTTGTTTTGTTGGTTTTGAAACACCCTTCGTTTATTATAACTATAGCTTATGTTGTGTAGTCTGGTCCGTTTGCGACACGAGAATGGAGTTACTGCTTGTCTGTCGGAACGGAACTTGCGAGGCGTCCCATCGACTTAAAAGAAGGTGTGTTTCTTTTTTTTTTCTTCTTTTTTTTAAAAAAAAAAAAAAAAAGCAGAAACGAAGATGATTTTTGGGTGTAGTCTATCGTTTCTGTTGGGCTCTGATCCACCGCATTAGAATGAATGAGTGCTGATAGAGTTTTCTTTGGTTTTGCAATATGTCAATTGTTAAATGTTGGTGTGGATAAAATGGTTTTGTGTTGGTAAAATGGCTGAGTTCGTTACTGCTGTCATTGTAAGTCTCAATCCCGGATAAAGGAGGAGGAGGAGGAGGAGGAGGAGGAGCTGGAGGAGGACCGCGACAAATTGACGACCGGACCGGAGTAAAACTAGCCATCGACAACGGTGATGATGGCAACAACCCTTCTCTGGGCTTTATCCGGCGAAATCTTCTTTTTAGCCATTTGATTTCAACCACTGTCCGCTCCATACCCTTCACGCCAGCGACGAGGTTAACAAACGCTTCCCAACTCTATTTGAAACAGCCCATGAAATGGATGTGCACACAACTGCTAATAACTCGTTATGAATCTCTGGATTACAGTTCAAAGGAGCCGGCAAGAGCTTCAAATTTCAATATCAAAGGGAGGCTCGTCAAGTCTGAACCACGTGATCGGGAGAATTGGGGGAGACAGGTTCTTTTCGTGCCTATTGCCTATTCGATAAAACAAAATTATATATTACAATCAATTATTCACTGTTGGCAACACTATTATTAAACAATTTATATATATAAAAAAAAAGAGTTATATATTAAAAAAATTATATCCCACGTCAACAATTAATTATATATATGCATATTTGATTATGAAACCATATTTGTTTTGTAACTTAAAAAATAAAAAAGATAGGAAGAAAATTTCGAGTATATGTGCGATCGTAGAATCAAGTTGAGGTCATGGAAAAGCCTCGCGCTCCTTAAAGAACCGACATACTTCTCCAGACGCGACGGTGCTTTATTGGGCATGCCATAATGGTATGGCACGTACAGATTGATCATTTGTACGAATGTTGCCGACAACCGTGCATCAAATGAAGTCAAATATCTGGAATACAAAGAAACAGACAAGAAGAAGACACGATCACAAACGCAACGTTTCCGCAGATCGGCCTACTCTAGACTCGGGGAGGAGGCTACGGCGGATATACATTTTCAGGGTCATCGGAGCATTCACAACTAAAAGGAAGCCCAAGGTCGAGCTAAAAGCCACGGACGCCGCCTTGGTGACAACAGTGGAAATTTGCAACTTATTCTTCGGGTCGGCCATCTTTTCCGATGTTATACTAGCAGTACAACTTTTATATTCCATTTGGGCCGTGTATTTTGCTTAGCGAATTTAGCTGCGAGTGGCACAAGAAGAACCTGCAGAGGGGGTGGTCTGGGTTGACTTGGCAAAGGTTTTATTTATTAGGAATATTTTTATTCAATCCATCATAAATATATTAATTACTATACGTTATGCATGTAAGTCAAAATATTTTTTTGAAAAATTATTTATTAAATTTATTATTAGTGAGTTTAGAATTTAAGATTAATTTTAACATGAATTATATATATATATATATATATATATATATATATATTTCAAATTATTAATCAAATTAAACACATAATCCTTACCGTCAGTATTAATAATAGGGATGGTTCCAATTTTAATTGGATGCGATGCGAAGCCCATTTAGCAATTAATGCACAAAACTCGATGCAGATATGAGAGAGACAATTCAGCAATGTATATTACACTGGACAGAATAAAACTACAACAGCATACAGCTAAAACGAGGGTTACCAATGTCACTGTAAATAACAAGTTATTTTTCTTCCTTACATATATATAGGTCCCCAAAGTTCAGCGCCTGGATCCCCCTCTCCACGTTCAATTTCACATGAAAACAGGACAAAGACTTCAGGTATAAAAAGTAACATATACAAGCAATAACAGGGAGAAAAACCTCTCATTCCCATTTGCTCCTAATCTGATGAGTGTGCCTGAAATCATAGGTTAGAAGCAAACTTCCATCCATTCTCTTAAACACGAATCTCTCAACCAGTACATAGCATCCAAACACTCCCCATTCCCCACTTCCTTCAAACTTCTCCACTCTTCTCACTCTGACTTGTCCCTCACTCCCAACCCATCCTGCTCTTTCTTGCTCCCACTTCATTCTCTCCACAATTGCTACACTCAATCCCACATTCCTAAACCACATCGCCCCATCAACCACACTGTTTTCCTTACTCACATCCCCTCTTCCACCAATCCTAACCACTTCACTATCAACAACATTATCCACATTTACTGCATTGGTTTTATCAGCATTCCTTTCACAAGTGAAAATTTGATCCCATTGCTGCTCAAGTGTTATCTCATAATAGACTGAACTTTTTACCTGATCCTTGGGAGTCCTCTCTCTGATAAACATAAATGGAGTGTACCACTTTCCTACCACCATAGAAACAGAACTTTTCTGTGATATTGGGAAATTGAGGCCTGGAAGTTGCAGACGGAGGGACTGATCAAGGCCTGCTGCTTCATTTAACTGAAACTCACTTGGAGTTGACGTATACACTCGCCAACCTTTTCTTCTTAAGAATGCTGGAGGAAACCCATCTGGAGATACGGATTTGGCAACATAGCCACCACTGTGTCGATGGATAATCATAAATTCCTGGTTCATATTCTCAGGATCCAAGCACTGTGGTTCTAAATCAGATATACATCTGCAGAAACAGCATGTTGTCATGTCCTCTTCCCTTGAGCTTGTGTATGCTTCCCTGAAAAGCCAATTCTGAGTGACTGGTATACTGCTAAACTATTAATCATGTAACAGTATCAATCAGGATTGAACTCAGTTAACTTCTTTATGATCAGTGACCACAGAGTCTCATTTACTAATTACTCTGGCGGGTACATATCAATATGTAATAGTCTCTAACAGAGTGAAAATTGAATCAGCGAGCAAGGAAACACATTCTTAATTGATATCTGTCTAAAATAAGGGAGGACCAATATCATGACATCAAGCAGAAGAAAGAACATTTTCCATAAATATAACTAATGGCTTAGGTTGTATGTACTTGCAATATCAGTTATAGGTGGGAAAGAAGTCTGGCATACTGGTTTGCAAAATTTGTCCTCATGACCCTCTTAAAAGCACAAACAGTTCAACCTTTCGTAAAATTTATCAAATCAAAATTGACAGAACATTTAAATGACAATCATGATTAATAAATATCTCCATTTCAATGGTTTAAGAGTTAGTTTGAGCTATCACTTCTTCTCTTCTCTGTATTTTTAGGTCCAGTTGGAGTGAGGGAGGGAGAGTCAACTATCAGTGAGATTTTAGGGTTTGAATCTCAAATCTCACCCTAAGTTTTAAATTTAGTGGTCTCTAGAATATACCTAGTAGTTTGAAAATACAGTTTCAAACCATAGGAACAATACAATGGAAAAGGGAAGATACAGTTTCAGAGAACAATTAAACATACCCCTTATGCTTGCCAGATCGCTTTATGACATAATACTGATTAGAAGAAAGAGGTCGATTAAGAACAGGAATGAAGAGGACACGGTCTACCGAGACGTGCTGGTCTTTCCCAGTTTGATGTGTGTACTCAACCCTGAGGTTCTTGTTCTGAGGGAATGGCAGGTCCTTGACTTTGTTGCTCTTGCACAATCCAAAACAAGAAGTGGGTTCAGCTTCTTCGTCCTGGATTACCAATACCCCAGAATTCGGACCACCAGGAGGAGGTAATGAAAGTGCTAGAGGATCCCTTTGGCAGGTAGAAAGAGGTCTTGTCACATACATCTTCTCACAAATATTCTCGTATCCCTGCCTCTAGATGTTTGATATCGGTGCTTTAAATATCTGAAAGAAAACATTGAAACTTGAAGATTGCTTGAACAACAGGGACAAGTTAATATTAGTTTATTACATGGGTATTTTAGGGGCCTTCTAGCCAGCCAGTGTATAATGTTAATTTTTTGCAAGGAATTGTGGTTCAGGTGCAAAGTTGACTTCTTGAACCTGATGAATAGGGGTATGTCTATTCTATATAAGAGAGGCTACATGGTGACAAATGAAGGATTTTAACATGTCTTCTGACCCAATAATACCTGAAGCGTCCATCCACCTCCGCACAATTGAAGAACTTGGTCTTGCAAACTATTGAAAACATATGTCACGTCGGCATTTTATGTCCAGTCCGTCCAGCGAATGAAAACTAAAAATTTGACCCAGATTAAACCTCTGCGGATTATTAGTATTATTTAGTTCCTTTTTACTACTCAGATATAATAAAAAATTATAAATGAGTACAAAAATATTTAAAATACCTATATCTAAAAATTTTTAATAAAAATTTAGTAAAAATATTCACTATAATTTTTTTAAAAAAAATATAATTATTACTTTTTAAATATTTTTTATAAATATTTTAAATATTCAATTTCAATTACACATCAAGTAAATAGAGTTATTATAAATAAATCACTTCTTTTATTTGTAAATATTTTTGACATTCACTCAATATATCTTATTTGTAAAACTCTTTTGTACTCTTCATTTCTCTAGCATTTTCAACTTTTTTTTACTTGTCTTTTAACATTTCTATTGATTCTCTCAAACTCTCCCAGACTTACTTAATTCATCCTTTTTTACAAGATTGACTAATTATCACACGAGTTAGCACGAACTAAATCTAACTCTGTGACAAGTGGTATTAGAGTAACGATTTAATCCTTAAGTACAATCTGGTGTTTGGTGTTTACTAAAACTATAAGTATGGCAAGTGAAGAAGCATTTATTGCAACTACTATGGAAGAGCAACCAATAGGGCAACAAGCATATGGGTGTGAGAAGTAACGTGCTCCAACTAAGTGTAGTAAATCCAAAGTTCCAGTAAAAAAAACCATAGACTCTTGGGTTACTAGCTTGGAGAAAAGTATCACTGATCTGAGGTTCGTAGTGGGTGACCTCAGCGATTAAGTTGATAACTTGATCCACAAAAATATAGAGATTACGTGGGCTACTAAAGTTATGATTAAGGAGTTTGGCTACTCGTTTAGAGGAGAACTACACTCCTTGAATTAGGGATTGTCTGACCTGCGTAAATTCGTTGAATGTCTGACCTGCACAAGTTTGTTAAAGGAGAGATTCAAGACTTTCACAGGAAAATAGATTCTTTACATTGAAATAACTCACTCACAGCTAGTATAACTATGATTACTAGTGCTACTGCAGTGCATAACTTGAAAGTTTTCAAGTCTGCCATGTACAATGGCATACATAATGTCACTGTAGTGGAGAACTTTTTATTTGGTCTTAAATAGTACTTTGAAGTCATAGGAGTTGTTAACAACCTTGCCAAGGTAAGTAATACCCCAATTTTTCTAAGGAATGTTGCCCAACTCAGGTGAAAACGGAAGCACTCTGAGAGGGAGAAAGGCTTATTGAGGTATGCAGGTACTTTTTGTCTTACAATGTAGACAGTGAAGTTAGGGAAAAGTTGAGTTAGCTAAGTTAGACAGGTAGTATTTTTTACTACATTAAAGAATTTACTACCTTCATACTTGAAATCGAGAAGTTTGATAGGGAGTTTCTCTTCCACTTCAAAGAAAACTTGAAGAATTGAGCGAGAGTCGAGTTAGACAGACGTGATGTGTAAACCTTAAATGTTACCATTGCCGCTGTTGAGACCCTCATCGATTACTTTACCCATTCTAAAAGTAAAAAGACCAACTTTGGTAAGAGTAAGAGAGAGAAAAACAGGCGGAGAAAGCAGGATTTTGGCCGCAATGAGAGAGGACAACAGAAATCCTCAAGTGGTCGTCCCAAGCATGAGAAGAACTCTGTAGACAAGCATAACTTAGATAGTCTCCCAAGGCCCTATTTCATTTGTGATGGATTACACTAAGTGAGAAACTGCCCTAACCACAAGGAAATGAATGTTATGATGGCAATATTCAACCCAGAGAAGGCCAACAAAGAGCCCCAAGCAGATATAGGATCTATTTAATAATTGTGTAGTTTCTCAAAATTTTTCTCCCCAATAGTCTCTAAAAAGAAAGGAATATTGTACGCTAACATCGCCATCGAGGGTAAAGCAGCCTATGCAATGCTAGATACGAGGGCAACGCACAACTTTATGAATACACAAGAGACCAAACGTTTAGGTCTTAAACTTATAAAGGGAAATAACACCATCAAAGCAATGAATTCAAAAGCAAAGCTTATCCAAGATATAACACGGGGAATAGTCATCTAAATTGGAGGATGGACTGGTAAGTTGGATTTTACCATGGTTCCCATAGATGACTAAGATAGTGTTAAGTCTTGCATTTTTCTACAAAACTTTAGCTTTTCCTGTTCCTGCTTCAAGTTTTCCTATGGTCCTTAATGTTTGCAAGACTCGAATGGTTCCATTGAAGCGCAAGGAGAAGTCACAATCATTAATGATTTTGGCCTTACAATTCAAATGAGGTCTCAAGTCGGGTCTAGGCTACGTAACCACTATAAGAAAGCTAAGCAATGGGGAAGATGTAATAGCATCTACTTCTACACTACTGTAACCCATCCAAGCTGTCCTTGCCAAACTTAAGGACATGATGTCTTCTAAATTACTAAAGAAGTTTCCATCAAGGTGAGATGTAGATCATCATATCAAATTAGAATCTAGTGCCAAACCTCTTGCCATGGCCCTTTATCGCATGACACCCTTAGAGCTCCCTAAATTGAGGAGACAACTCTAAGATTTGATAAATTTGGGCTTCATTCGACCCTCGAAAGCCCCTTTCGATACCCAAGTCCTCTACTAGAAAAAGAAGGATAAATTGTTGCGCGTATGTATCAAATACTGAGCCTTGAACAAGGTCACTATCAAGAACAAGTATTCAATAACCTTGATATTTGATCTTTTCAACCAACTTGGGAAGGTGAGGTACTTCACCAAGTTGGATCTGTAATTGAGTTACTATCAAGTCTATATTGCACAAGGTAATGAGCTAAACACAACCTGCATAAAATGTTATGAAATGTTTGTATTCCTAGTCGTGCCCTTCAACCTCATCAACGCACCAGCTACCTTTTACACCCTTATGTATAAGGTATTGCATCTTTTTCTTGACAAATTTGTGGTAGTCTACTTAGATAACATTATAGTGTACAGCAACACACTTAAGTAGTATGTTAAGGATCTCAAGTAAATCTTTCGAGTTCTCTAAGAAAACAAGTTGTTCGTAAAAAAGGAGAAATACTCGTTCACCAAGTAAAAGGTAGACTTCCTTGGCCACTGAATTAAGGATGATATGTTCATGATGAAACTAGCAAAGGTGCAAGCTATCCAACAATAGGAACCTTCAATCGAGGTCTTGGAACTGCGATTCTTCCTGGGGCTCATTAATTACTATTATTGGTTCATCAAGGGATACTTTGCTATGATAGCACCTATAACCAACCTACTAAAGAAAAACCACACTTGGCATTGAATAAAGAAATGCCAAACTTCCTTCGAGAAATTGAAGTAATCTTCAAAAAACCTATGGTGGTACTAGAAAAGTACAAAAAGCTTTTTGAAGTTCACACTAATGCATCTGACTTTACCATCAGAGGAGTCTTGATGCAAGATTGGCATCTCATTGCTTGTGAAAGTTGTAAGCCTAACGACATGGAGAGACGGTACACCGTCTAAGACAAGGAGATAACTACTATTATCCATTACTTGTGCACTTAGAGATATTATCTCTTTAGAAGTAAGTTTGTGATAATAACTGACAATATTGTTACAAGCTATTTCTAAACTCAGAAGAAACTCAGTCCTAAGCAAATTCATTAACAAGACTTCCTGAAAATATTCAACTACACTTTACGATATAAGTCTAGCCAGGCCAACATTGTTACTGATGAGCTGAGTCAAAAGGTAGAATTAGCTGCCCTTTCTGCTAATACGCTTAGGAGTAACTTCCTTGAGCAGATCAAGGAAGGTACTGGCTAAGATAATTTGTCCCTAAGGATGAAAAGGTGAGTTGACACTAAGCGACACCCAAAGGACTACACATTGAGAGATATGGTGATGGTGAATTTATTGCCCAACCAATTTAAGTCTCTGCGCAAAGTTCACAAGGGTTTGGTAAGGAAGTATAGGAGGTCGTTTCATGTAGTTAAGCGCATAGGAAAGGTTGTATACTAAGTCCAACTTCTACAAAGTTGAAAATCTATAGTGTTTTCCATATGAGTCTTTTAAAATCTTTTCATGGAGATGAAAAGAATTCAAGTCGAAGTGAATTCAAGTGCGCACCAATGGTTGTGGTCACCGAACTCAATAAAGAGGTGGAACACATCTTTGTTGACAGAGTGATATAGAGAAGGGAGTCTCCAACTACACTAAGTACTTAGTGAAATAGAAGTATTTGCCTAACCAAAAGGCTAGTTGAGAACCAGAGGATCAGATTTGGTAGTTTGTCGATCACATTTGGCAATTTCAGGGTGAGAATGCGATAAGGACATCACAAAATCAACTAGGGAAGTATGTCATGTGGATACTTTATGTCTAGCTCAATCAATAAGTGGAAAGACAGAAATTTAGTTCAGATTGAACCCTTACGAGTTGCTAGCATTATCCAATTCTTTTTTGCTACCCAAACACAATAATAGAAGATTTTAAAAGAATACAAAAATATCTAAAAATATTTACATGTAGAGACTTCTAGTAAAGGATAATAATAACACTCACTAGAGTTTTCTTGAAAAAATTATAATTATTATTCTCTAAAATATTTTTTATAAATATTTTAAATATTTAATTATA
This sequence comes from Bruguiera parviflora, assembly GCA_019804595.1. Taxonomy (NCBI): domain Eukaryota; kingdom Viridiplantae; phylum Streptophyta; class Magnoliopsida; order Malpighiales; family Rhizophoraceae; genus Bruguiera; species Bruguiera parviflora. Next base: position 7,206,155 of record CM034059.1, read on the forward strand.
ATTACATATTAAAAAATATAATTATTATAAATAAATTATTTTTTTTATTTATAAATATTTTTATAACTATTCAGTATAGTTCATTTGCAAAATTTTTTATGATATTTACTTTTTCAACACTTTCAACTTTTTTTTACTTATTTTCAATATTTCTGCTAATTCTCTCAAATTTTCCGTCACTTAATTAACTTATTTTTTTTTTACGAGATTAATTAAATGTGGTGCGAGGGCGAGTTAGGACGAACAAAGTTTAACTCTGTGACGCGTAGTTCTAAATTGCCGCTGCAGAATAAATTAAATTGACTATCTGAAATATAGTCCCCCATCCATGTTTTCTCTGTAACAACCGGAAGATCCACGATAAGTTCCCGGAACATGAGAGCAAAACTTATCAGTCAACCTTTGTGAGGCTAATCAAATGTTGAGATATTGAAACATTGTGTTCGTGGCTAAATTCATAAACTTCATACCATATATTATTGCTTCCTAATGATAATTTTTATTATTTTTGCTCAATTTTTGCTCTTTCAATATCCCGCCGGTAAAACATGAGACAGAAAGGCTTGGGCGGCAACAATAGCCACCATAAACAATAGCTAGTGCTGTAGAGGGGAAAAAAATGTAAAACACAAAAAGGAATAAATATATAAAATGGACCTGGAATTTGTCAACCTAAGTGCAGTCGGCACCGCCCGCCAGCATTCAGGTGTACGATTGTCCTACTTATAAAATACAAAGTCTCATTCAGGTTTGCAATTGTTCTATTTGTAAATCAAATTAAAGCCTTATATAGGGAGAACAATTTGAAGCCAGGGTTTTGATTGCTTTCAAAGCCTTTAGTCATGCTAATTATAGAGCTAACCTTTGCCGTTTGTATCTAATGAAGCCTTGAAACAGACTCTTGTTGAAACATTTATTTCTTAGATTCATGTTAATTTAAGGCAGATAAGAAGGCATGCATATTCTTTTGTTTAAACTGGTCAAGGAAACTCATTCCTGTTCAGCTAGTGTTTCTTTTAACCTGATCGAAATTAACTACATAAATCAGAGAATATATGACCAAATACATGAAAAGACAGAAAATACAGATCAAGATCAAGATATTGTCTGCGCTCGTGCTAGGGGTTGGCCACGAGATCCTCATCCTTCTTCTTTGCACTTGGGGGATGCCTGAAAATCCACCTCCAACTCTTGAAACTTTTCCTGCTCCTTTTAATTCCTCTGTCAGCAACTGTGATCCTGCATGAACCCCCATTGCTGAAAACCCCATCTGCTGCAAGGACGCCAAAGGGCCCTCCATGTCCACTTTGATCCTGTGCCATTAAATCACTGCCCCTCATGCTACCAAAAGCAGAGCTTGAATCTGACAAAGAACCCATCTTCGCTGCTGATAAATCTGGTCTCATGTCTGACGGGAGATCAAACTTCAAGTCAATGAAGCCTGAGACTGTGGTAAAGTTACCATCTTTGAGTGAAAAAACACGCCTTGTGCTGTTTGCTCCTTTGAAAACAGGATCGAACTTTTCAGGCTCAAAAACTACAGCATCTTTCTTCTCACCATCAAACCCGCTTTTCCTTGGCTCTGGTTCGCTGAACCCACTTTTTCTGTCGGGATCAAAAAGTAGAGCTCCATTGACCCCAGAGCTCCTTGCAGCTGAAAGAGAACTCCTAGCACCCGAAATAGAACTCCTGGCTCCTGAAAGGTTTCCATCCTCCGAACCAAAGAGCCCAACCCCTCTGAAGCTGCATAGAGACCTGGACCTAGACACACCCATGTAGTCAACAACCCAAAGATCACTTTTTTGTTCTAACCCACCAACATTACTGCTTCTCTGATCGCAGCCCTTGTCCCTTTTTTTCCTGAACAGCCTCACAATCCTCCAAATCCCACCTTTTCTTTTAATCTCCACGCAGCTGCTACTGCTCCTTTTAAGCAAGGAAACGTCATCTGGTTTCTCTCCATCTTTTGGTTTAGAATTGGGATGTGAAACTTCATTTCTTTGGTCATTTTCTATCAAGAAAGAGATGCGACCAACACTACCTACCTCAACATTGGATGAATTGGGATTGGAAGAGATCTCTGAGCAAGAGCAAGAAGAGAGCCTTTGTTCTCCACAATCTGAGCACACCAGATTGACCAAACGGTCCTTGAGACAATAAGGACAAACCCCAACAGAAGATGCTGATGGGTGCTTCCTGCATGGAAGATCTGATGAAGTCGTGCCATAATCCTGATACAGGTCATTGTTGCTGTACATCTCCACAGCTTTGCCTCTATCTTTCATGGCTTCTTTCCTCTTCTCAGGAGAAAAGCTTTGTTGTGGGCTTTCAAGAGAGGATAACTCAAAAGAAGAGACAGTATATACCCAATAAAAGTATAGGAAGCGTATGTTTATATCTGATCAAATATTGTAACTTCAATCTCAAAGTTGTTGCTCTAATGGAGTATAAATGAGGGTGCAGGGGCAGGCTTGTGTGACGTGATTGTGAACAACAAAAAGGCCAAAAAGGAACTAAAATTGAGCTATGTGGGCTAAAGACGGAGAGAGGGGACAAGAGCTTGAAAAGGCCAGACTTTAGGATCTCGAGTAAGCGAGCAAGCCAAAGGAACAATGACGTTTCATTATTAGAGTGAATGATAGGCAAAATACATGAGGCTCGGGGGGAAGCGTCACCTTTACGTTTGCCTTGCCCATAAAAACAGTGCGCCAGTCAGTGACCAAGTGCAGCTGGGATGGTAAAGGTGAAAAAAAAAAAAAGAGTCACACTGGTTCCTGCAGATATCATTGTGTGGGGAAGTGAATGCAACAGCAAATTTGAGTAAAGCAGTGGCCAAATCCTCCTTTACACACGTTCTGCCACTGCATTGCACACCAAGGTTAATTGCCGGACAGCTGCCTATAAAATTTATACTCTACAAAGTTGCAGTTGCATACATCTAATTCCCCTCTACGCTTTACTTCCAGCGTCCTGACAAAAGCTACTCCTAGAATAATAGGATACAACGACCACAGACTACGCCCGAACACATATTACGTTGAGAGTTCTATCTTCTTCCATTGTTTCCACATTCCTCATATAAAAGTGGAAAAGAGACAGCTGATAATTCCAAATGTCGAAATCAACGACCCAAAGCTGGCCTGTTTTGCAAAACAAGTCGAGTCTTTATATCGCGACTAACTGGAATTCTAAGGGAGTATTGCTTGTTAAATGAATCTCTTAGTCTGAGTCCAGTGTGGATAATCTATCGTTCACCGTTACTTACAAGTTATTGAGATCGAAATACAGGAACCGAAAATAAAAATAAAAGCCTGAGTCCGTAAGTTCTGTCAATTTGGTAACGGGAGTTGTATCAAAACTTTGCCAAAGATTTTCCCACTCCCTTCCCACTGTTGACTTTTGAATGAAAAATGACGCATGGATTCCGTGTCCTCCAATCCAAATTAACAACAATAATTGTCTTCATGCCCCTTCTTAGTGGAGTTCATGAGAGTAACCCATCGAAAACTCCGTCGAGAGAAACAGGCACAAATGCATGTGGGCAAATGCATATGCACACACTTTTGCGTTTGTTTTCCCCACGATGGTCCAGGGCACCAAGTCAACCAGACTTTGCCACGTTGTACCGCGTCATTTTCTCACAGATCTTGGGGCACGTGTCCCACCGACAGATCTAATGGGATTGCCCCACACGGAGACTAAAGACCCTCTCCCAGGTTGACTTTTGCTGCTCCCGGGGCCGACGGTTCTGATACGGTGGCCTGCATTGGCAGCGATGTTGATGAGAGGCATCATCGCGGACTATTTTGAGCCAGGCATGCTCTATTCAATCAAACCTCTCGCTTTTTTTCTCTGTTCCCTTTTTTTTTTTTTTTTTGGTGTTTCGTTTCTTCCTTTTCTTCCACTCAAATGTGCAATCAAGCACATCTATCCCCCCCCCCCCAAAAAAAAAAAGTCTCCAAAACGAGGATGGTGTCTGCGTGTGTCACAGTCTACCAACACAGATATATTGGCCCTTTAACGTGTCGTGGTGGACTTTGCAAGCCTTCTTTCCGTCTTTTGCTCGTATCGGTGCGGAATGCTGGACGCTGTTTGACGTGCCAAATGCTTCGTGTCTATCCTAGGCGCAGCAGTCAATTGACAGCTTTTTTAATCCTACTCTCGTAACCCACCCACCTAAAAGCTCTTCGCTTGGATACAGGAAGTTTGGTTTTCTGGGTCCAGACTGCTCTATATATATATATATATATATATATATGGGGGTAACATTTTGCAAAACTTGTCGTGAATGATTTGCCCTGAATTGGATGATAGATTTAGAAGTAGTCCGCGCATGTCTGTCTGTGAGTATATATTCGCACTATTCTTTGACCGTGTTAAAGAGTATTGACATTTGTCAATCTCGGCCTGGCCCATTTTTATTAGGGGGCAACAACTCTAAACTCAGGGAAGGGGTCGGGGGTCGACCTTTTTGATCTAAGCTTCTTCTTGTATAGAATAGAAAAGTCCTACCTTCTTAGAATTTTGATAAACCCACACGCAACTGAGGCTCAAGAAATGTCGAGCGTCTTGTCCCACATACGATGCCGCCACACTTTTCTCACAGCACTAATGCGCAGGCAAAGGTTCCCACTCAAACTAGACACTGTGGTGCACTCGCACAATAACACGATCCAATCACTTGACAAACGCTGGAATTTAGGTACGAGCAGCATGTCTGTGTAGAGACAATAATTGACGGGGCCGCACGCGCTCCACGCATGCACGATCCCAAGGCATGATCGGGACACATAAACAATTGGCTTTAAGGATTGCCTTTTGTCTTAATTAAATCCATATAATGCTTTGACAGGCATGATGATGTTCCTTTGTCTAAATTGCCTTTCTTCACCAGGAATATTTGTTGTCTTGTAATTGATGATTATATAATAATAAAATTTTCCACAGTGATTCACCGGGTCGGGGAGGACTCTCTTTTTGAATTTTGTTCATGATTGAGTGCGAATATGCCTTTGAACTTTAGAGCTCTAGAAACCTAGATTTATGCTGCTGTGCAACACAGTTAAGGACCCCCCCCCATCACCTTTCGAGTGGCCTAATTAGGATCCTAGATGGACTTCTAATATCACGCCAAGAAAATTGTCAGTTGCAACTACCCCCCCTAAACCGGGCTCGTGATGGTTACATTGGCAAGGCTATTCAAACTTTCCAATGATAAAATAAAATAAAATCTAAATTTCTTTGACTGCTGGTTATGTTGCAATGGGTAGTAATTTATGGGCACGATCAACTTTTTGAGATAAAAGGATAATTTCTTTCGGTGGAAGTAATTATCATTCTCGACCTGTATCTTGCTAACCTTGCTTTCTGCTTGATAAAATGATAGTATTTAAGTTGAGTAAACCTCCGATGAATAAATATAAATTTCAAACAAATTAATCATCCCGAACAACATCTCCCTTTCTAGCATCAGAATAATGTTAAATCATTTTTATTTTTTTTTTTTTTTTTTTGTCTTTGACAACTGTAACTCCAACATCAGAGCTAGTGTAGGAGAATCTGAATGCATAAAGAACAATCAGGAAGGATGGAAAGTGAAGTCTCTTTTTCATGCTTAAGATGGCGTGTTTACTATGGCAAGTTACTGCCTTTCTTTTAGTATTGCTTGCTGTTTGGTACTCTTTATAAATCAGCTGGTATGTACCCTTATAAACTGTTTTGTAAGTTGGGCTTTATCATACGGACGCGAGCTTCTCTTAACATGAGTCGAGCACAAATGACCTAATAATATTATAAGCTTCCATTATACATTTGTAGTTCACATCGTCCTTTTTAAGTATAATTGCGAATTAAACTACCCCTGCAAATATCACATGAGGCTTTTCGTAGGCCCGCATTCTTCGTGTAACATTACTGAAAACAAATTATCCAATGCGTGGTCCGACTTGAAGATCCAACGCTTCTGGCTTAAAACTAAGAGCATAATCATGCAGATAACTCGTTCACGGGAGATGGGCTAGGCCCAGAGCAATAAGCGCCGAGAGAGGACAAATGGCCTCAAACCTTCGAGTGTTGTCCAAAAGCAAAAACTGTTCGACCCAACCCAACCCACGTTATCAAACACCGAAGGCTAACTCCATTCGAGACCAATCCGTGCTTCTGATTTCTGTCTCTGTCTCGCGCCCTCAGCTTTCATCAGCAACAAACGGACAACTACCTCTCGTGTCCTGTCACTTGTCAAAACCCATCGTCACTGCTTTACCAAAGCTTCTACATATTTCACAAGTTGCCCCACGTCACTCCCTCCCTCCCTCCCCAGTCCTCCAAAAGCTCACTCCTTTCTCTTCTCCAATTCTTCTTCCACTCCCTTTCTACGCACCCACCTTCAAATTTGGGGTCTTTCGAAGAGGAAAGCTCCATTTTTGTTCAGGAAAGATGAGGAAGGAGAAAGAGACGGCGGTGCTGATCATGTTGACCCGTCAACACGTTATGAGGACTTGACCACAGACGGTGCCGTTTACCAGAACACGTTGAGGTTGGCGGAGTGCTCCATGTTTGCTGCCGTCACCGGTCTCGTGTATTTCTTGAGCAACCCTTTGTCAGCTGAGGTTTGTTTTTTCTGTCAATCGAAAGTAAATTGTGAAGTGGGTTCCAATCAACGTTCTGTTTCTGATAGTTGGCTTATCGTGTTACCTTTTGGTTTCTAGAGTACTATTCTGAGTTCTGTGGTTGAATTTGTTATTGGTCTCAGTGAAAGATATTTGTTTGTGTAAATGGGTGTTCGTTTTTGCGCAGAATTAATTTGGATGTTTCTTCTCATTGCCAATTGTGATATCTTCCCTGAAATGGGGTGTTGTTGCTGGGAGGAAAACTGTGGACTGCGACCATCCATTCTTCATTCTCTAAATGTCTGAGCCTTTTTCGGAGACTTCTAACGTGAATTACATTCGAATGCTTTCACATTTGTTACGTTAGAAGGCGGCTTCCATATTATAATTTTGTTAAATATTCTTTTTTCATGTTCTTAAATATCCTCGTCAAGCAGATCACTTAAAATTGTCTGAGAAAAAATAATAATATTAATAAAATTATCATTAATTTAATAAATTAATTTTTAAATATTTTTAATATTTTGATTATTAATAAATATAATATTTTTATTCCTTACAAATATTTTCTTTATATAAATGATATTCAAAATCATTTTTACCATAATAAAAAAAAAAATAAACGGTCAACTTTTTACACCTAACTTTTCTTTTTAATTTTTAGGGATACGAACAAAAATCTTACGACCATGTTATCTTTGAATTCCAATCGATATCATTACAACACAAAACGCTTGTTGTAAATGCTGAACCGTTTAGATGCTGAAAGTTACATACATGGTAAATAATATAAGTAACGTTACAACATTAGTTAGAATTAATCGAGGAAATGATGTTAAAAAATGGCTAAAAAGAAAGATATATTGGAATAAATTGAGTCGAAAACAATTATAAGTTGGTAAAAAAAAAAATCACTTGTAATAACATTGCAAACTCATAAATGATCATAAGAAATTTTCTTATCAAATTAAATTTTGTTCAGAAAATTGCTTTATCGTGAAATATTAGAAAATAAATTAATTATATGTATTGTTGTATTTAAAATTTCATTATAGAAGAATTTAAGTAATTTTACATCTAAAAAAATTGCATCTAATCCTCTCAATTAGCATTTTGTTCATCTTTTTTTTTAAATTATTCAACTATATTATCTTGAAAAGTATCCTCTGGTGTCTAATTTTATACTTTCTACAATACTTGTCAAATAGATCATTGTACTCATCACTATAATCAGTACAGATATATTTCAGTTTCTTACTAGTCTGTCTTTTAACAAAAATATGAAATTAATTAAATATATCAAAAACTTGATTTTTAATTTTTAAAACATAATTCCAAAATCTCTTTGAGTGATCATTAATAAAAGTTACAAAATAAAGAGCACCACTGAATGAGTGTACTTTAAAGGATTACACACATCAAAATGCACTAATTTAACTAACTCTAATTTTCTTGAAAGTGAGTGACTCTTAAATATAATTTTATTCTATTTCCCAGCAAAACAATAAGGACATTTCTTTAAAACTATACTTTTTATGTTTAAAAGTTAGTTTTTTCTTACCAAATAATTCATCCCATTTTAACTCATATGACTAAAATGTTTATGTCATAATTCAATGGAATTATCATTTTCTACTGCATTTACAATATTTTTGAAGATAGCAGATTGCATGAGATATAAACTAGAACATTTCTTATCTTATGCCACAATTAGAGACCATCTGGTAAATTTCCACTGGCCATCGTCAAAGGTACTGCAAAAACTTTTATCATTTAATTTTTCCATTAAAATCAAATTCAAACGGATATCAAGAACATATCTAACATCTTTTAATGTTAATTATGCTTTATTACTAGTCTTTAAGCAAATATCACTAATACAAATGACCTTTGGTAAGTTGTTATTACACATCTTCAAAACTCTAAAATCATTAGAAATATATGTTGTGAAAAATTTCATTCTTAAAGTAACATGAAGAGAAGTGTCATTATCTATGACCCAATTAGTCTTATAAGATGTCAAATTAATCACATTCTCATCACAAATAATAATAAGGTCATCAATACTAAAAGTGAATGCAATACCAACACAATCATTACACATATTCTTCTTCTTGTACTTATCACTGTCATCTTTATTTTCTTCCTTCCACTTGTAGTACTTTTTTTGAATATGACTCATTTTCCCACAATAATGACACTAAATATTCTCACACTTAAATCTTGACTTGCTCCAATTATTATTTCTACTATTTTTACCATTTTTTTTATAACTTCTTCTCTTATTTTTAATAATTAAAACCTCTGACTTAGATGATGATGATGATGAATCCTAAGGTTTCCTTCTTATCTTTCCATTTAACATATTACCTTTTATAAGTTCTAATAATAAAATACCACTAGAAGCAGAATTACTAAGTGAGATTCAAAAAGTCTCCCAAGAGTCAAGTAAGGTAGTAAGTAACCATAACTTAAAAACCTCATCATCAAACTTAATACTCATGCCTAACAGCTAATCAATGAGACCATGGAACTCATTCAAGTGGTCAACAACTGAACTCCCTTTATTATATCTTAACTGCATCATCTTTTTTAATAAAAATAACTTGTTATTACTAGACTTTGAAGTATACAAAATTTCAAGTTTGTTGCACAAAATATGTGCACGTGTTTCATTGCAAATGTAATTATAAACATTATAATTAACAAATTTTCATATAAACCGCAAACCTATTTATACTCAAATTCCCATTCTTCATCAATCTTAAATTTAGGTTTTATAATAATAAATATATACAAATGCAATTTTTTTATAAATAAAAGTTCTTTCATTTTACACCTTTATATATAATAATTAATATCATTCAAATAAATCAATTTATTCACATTCAACTTCATCATTCAAATAAGTCAAATATACCAACCTAACTTTAATACTACTCTAATAGGAAAAGAGGATAATAGAGTATAAATAGTTCAGAAAACTTCTCTTACTTATTTAAATCTATAAGGAGATGATTGAATAACAAAAATGATAATGCAAATAAACCACGCAAAAAAATACACCAAGTTTATATGAAAAACCCCCACCAAATCAAAAAAGGAAAAAAAAACTACGGGACACTTTAAGCCAAAGGTTAACTCTACTACAATTAAATGAGTATAATAAAAGTATGCAATCTAAATTACATTAAACAAATTAAACAAAATTCAATTTAGACTAAATGAGAAACAAATAAGTTAAATAAAACAAACCAACCACGTGCTGATAATTACAACTCAACAAGTATATTTCAAGGTAATAATCCAACTGTTCAAGATAAACTCCCAGATATCCCTTACCAGTTGTTCAAAGTTCATCTCAATTGGATCATGAGTTAATAATTATCAATACAATTTATTAAGAGTAGAAAGCTACCAAAATTGATAGGTCTTGGTTCGAATGAAAAACTTGTCCTTATAGTTCATAAAAATCCAATCCAACCATTCATAAAGAAAATATATATGTCCTCTAATTACTAACCAAAAATCAACTCAATTGAATTACAAACAATCCTCCAATTACATAATTGATCAAAATTGCACCAAAAAATCTTTTAAAGTAAAAATTTACGAAAAGTAAAAAGAAGTAGAATTTACTGTACTTAAAATACAATCTTTACTATTTAAAAATAAAAATTAAATGTCATTTATCAACTATTCAAGTTTTAATTGGATTGGATATTGATATTTTTTCCAAACAAAAAATAAAAAAATAATGTCTTTTATTCCTTTTCTTTTGGTGACCTCTTTTTTTTTTCTCTCTTATAATAACTATTTTTTTTCCTACAATTGGCTTTTCTAGATTTTTTTTAACCAAAAGAAATATTTATATTTATTTTAATTATTTTAGATTGTGGCAAAAAAAAAAAAAAGAAGACTATATATCCACGTAAGAAGATATCATTGAACCTAACAATTTTGGCAGGTGGTAATGGCTATTCTCTTATTTGTCTTGTCTGGTCCAATAAATGCTCTAATCTATTTGTTAAGTGTGTTTTTGGCATTTCTAGCCTTCTGCAAACTTATCCAATGTTGATCTTGTATCTCAACTCACAAACAAGTTTAAGATATCATTTTCAGATTTGTTAATTGCTTCTTATCTATGATTATTCTGCTTTACCAGAAAAGTCGCAATATTCTAGTGTTATAGTTGCTTTGAAATTACAACTGTCATTTTGGGTGTTGATGGAATTAACAAAAAATCTTTTTCTTTTTTTTTTTCATTGGACAAAGAAATCCTCCCCTTAGATAGTAATTTGAGCTGTGCTGCTAGGTTTGAAGGAGTTCGCTTGAAGTAACATTTGTAAAAATTTTACTGTCCCATTCTGTTCCCTTTTTTTTTTTTTTTCAGCTAAAAGTTACAACCTACTAAGTGAAAAAGATGTTAACTCGCTTGCATACTTGGTTTCATAATGGTTTCTCTATGGAGGTATATGATTCCTTTGTTCCTTTGTTTGTCTCATTTAATCAAGGTGCCACTTTGTGTTTTTACTTGGTAATCACATATTGATTAATTAAGTATGTGGAGCTATTGTTGTATACAGTCGATTACTCCTTATGATTGTGTGTAATTCTGCCATAATTTCATCCTCATTGACATGTTGTTCATACATTGCTCTGTACTTTCCACATCTGAAATGCATATATGTACCTTTTATTATTGAAAGTAACTAAATATAGTACCTGATATTGTTAAGTAGAAAATAAATTGTTCATTTCAAATCTAAATGCTGGGATGAACCACATAAAGGAACTTTTAGCGACTCTTTTGACATGTTTATTGTGATTCATGTTGCGTATATCCAAATTAGTCGAGTAGTAATTATTTGATATTGAATGCTACATAGGTTAAAGTTGTTGAGTAACTCTAGGCCCTTTTGTTTTTCTTCTTGCAGGTAGGGGGCAAATTGGAGTCTTTCAATCTTCTTGTGCACAATCATAGGGTTTGCTCCTCTTTGTCCTCACTTCCATACCCCTGTTTGAAGCAGTGGCCTTTTCATGCTATTTTCCAGTTTCTGCTGATAGAAACATATATTTGAAATGCGGGTTCGATCCATGGGTGCCATGAGATATGTCTTAATATTCTCTTTCTTGATAAGAGAAAACATACCTGATTTGGTAATTGCCTACAGTTTACCCATAACTTTCCTTGGGTCGAGCATCAGGAGTTGACTAACAAACTTTTCCCCTATGCTTGTAGATCACAATTAATATTCAGGCCTCTCTTGCATACATATTCGCTGCCACTGGAATTAATGCAGTTCCATCAATGAACATTTGGTATTCGCGTAAATTTGCTCTCCCCTCCAGTACTCTCCCATTTGATATTTGGAATGCAGAGTGCGCTTAGATGTTCTAGATAAATGGAACAGGTATTGCTGAATAGTGTATTCTTTGTGTTTCTCTTGCACCTTTTATACGCTGTGTTCCTTACACGCCTTGGGATGAAAAAGTTGTTGAGGTTGCCAAGACTCAAGGCTCCTTTATGGCATCAACTTTATAGTGATTACACAAAATTGACTACCGAAGTGCTTGTTAATATATCAGCATTAGGGTCTAATGTAGATTCATTGGTCATGCAACAGATGCAAGGTGACTGCAAGTTCTTTCTCTTTTCCTGTCCTTTTTTTTTTATATATATTTTTTCACTTGTTCAACTCTCATTCCAAATTCATTATCTTGAAGAAAGCCGATTTGAATTGAAGAGAGTCCTGTCCTCTATGATGTATCAGTGGTAAATTGTTGTATCTGCAGCGTATAAATGTACTCAAAATTGATTAATTTTCTCAAAGTTGTGTGGTATTTTTGCGAAATGGTATTATTTATCTGCAGCGCAGTCATTTGGTTCTATTAGGCAATTGTATTATGTATGTCCTTTCTTCGGAGGGATTTTTATTCCATCCTGATAGCTTATTTTAAGGACCATATTGAGCCATCAGGAAGCTGTTTTCTATCAGATTATTTGCTTATTTATTTACTTTTTTGGCATTGATACAAAAACTTTGGCATCCTACGGTTCGTATCATCCATTAATGCTAGCCTCGTGTGAGGCTCAAATTTGGGTTTGTTTTTACTCCGGATCAGTTATCTTTCGGGTTCTTTTTGTTTTGTTTTGTTTTTTGTTTTTTTTTTCTCCTTTTCCTTATAATCCAAGCCTCTCCTTCGGTGATTTCGAAATTTAACCAATTCGGGTCAAAGAGCTTAGGACTATTGGAATCGGTTGGCCAAACATCTCGGAACAACCAAGAGATATCAAAAAAGATTATTTTTAGAATATATGAGATTTTCCAAGGCACTCACTAGAAAATATGAAATTTAACCAACCCCATATCTGAAATGGATACATGTACATAGCAGAAAGGGACTTGTTACTTTGACATTAAATGTTGGCAGGGAAGTGGTTTTTGTCTCTTCCCCTGGGGCTCACCAGAGTCTGAGTGCTTCTTGAGACAACAATAAAAAAAATGGATATAGAGGTGAACTCTGTTACAAGGGGTTCATCGTATGTATAAAAGACACATGTGGACAAAGAGACTAACCCCAGAAGTCTAGTTGTGGCTGACCACAAAGTGCAAAACAGCCTCACTGTCATAGAGATAAGATCACAAGAATAAAAGCCGAAAGTACACAGCCCAACCCAACTTTCCCCGCAAAACTATTTTCTTTCCCCTAAGCAATCATCAGCCCGACTTGAAACAAAAAAGAAATTAGGAAAATAAATAAGCAATATGGAGTGTCTGGAAGAGATTTATGGTGGGAGTAAGGCCTCCCTCACCACCTGTCGAGATTTCTATGAGCACATTCCACCGTCTTAGCTCATATCGACGGTTTTCCAGGCAAAGTCCATTCTGCTTTTTCTGTGGTCAGACCCAAAAGCCTTCCACGTCAGCAAGCCAATCACAAGGCATGCCTTCTATCTTTTATTTTTCCCTCGCAGTGGCTGCATGCAGAGCTGGCCGGTCCCTTAGATCCCAATTGGATAACCTTCTCAACATGGAATACTTTCTCTTATTATCTTGGAAGACTGAACCCCAGAAATGCCCTCTGCTTACGAGGGTCCTGAGCAATTAGGCAACTGCACTTCAAGGGGAAAGAGACTAAAACCTGAACTGAACAAAGGATCTTCGCCTTATACTGACAAACAATTTAATGGAATTAGTATTTACTATGCATATAGCCAAACAAGTCAATTCACAATATAGTGCTGTATTGAGTTGGGAACAAGAAAAAAAAAGAAGAAAAAACAGCAAAACAGGCTTCCGAACACTAGCAACTTGTGGCAGTTTGGCAGGGTTTGCATTCAAGTTACATTCTATTTAGTTTGACAGACTACAATATCTACACTCCGCGGTACTTTGACTGGTGATTCATTTATGTTCTATCACATAAACCTCCCATTTCAACACCCTGTCCCAATATTCGCCCCCCTAACACCATGATGCTTTCTTCATAGCTTGTAATCCGCTGACTGATAGGAAGAAAATGCTCTGGCAATCCGGATACTTCAACCCTTCTAAAACTTTTTCTTTTCATGTCATAGAAGAGCACTGACATAGAGGAGATTGATGAAATAGGCGTTAGCAAGAGCTCGCCATTATGGATGGTTCCAGCAGGAATTGGGCGATCCGATTGTGTCCAATCAAACGGAAACTTTATGCAGTCTTTAACCCACACATGTTTTTGGTAGTCCTCCAATACCCATAACTCCATCGTACTCTCGTCAAAAAGATGCCTTCCATTAACCATCGCCAATCTTCCACCAACTATCAACAGGTATCCAAAGAAACTGCAATTGGGAAATCCTTCAGGCATTTGGAATTCTCTAAAGCACTCGCCTCCTACATCAAAAGCCACGATCGATTTCTGACTCTGACGCATCCAATGCAAGGCCCCATTAAAGCAAACTGGATCGGTATAGTAGGTCAATTCATTAGGATCAAAAGGCACGGCCGGTTTTATGCGCCTCCATGAACCAGAACCAATAGTATAAACCTCACACTCAATGCTAATAGGATGAAAATCCATGTTAAAACAACGTCGAAATCCAAGAACTTTGTGTTCATTAGTAAGCTGACTGAACCCAAAATAGTACGAGACATGTGAGGATCGAGTACTTCGGGTATCATCAACAGGAACAGTTGCAATTTCGCGGGTGCTGGGATTAAAAATGAACACTGGCTTGTCCCCAAGGTAGGGATACAGCATGTTCGAGCGATGGAGGCACAACAAGCCATTGAGACTTTGCAGGACATAATGCTTGTCAACGGGGAGCGAGAGCAGGTGAACTGGGGTTCCCAAGTTGGCATCTTTTCTAACTGGTACAGACACAAAATGCATTCTGGACTCATCTCCGGCCACGGACCAAGAGGTAACGAGAATGTGAGTTGGACAATGCAAACTTTTGCGGAGCCGGGCAAAGGAAGGATCGTGGGTCAACTGGTTCCAATACCTGGAAACACATCTGAATCGCATCAGGGACCTGACGGGAAGTCTAGGAAGGATATGGGTAAAGATTATATCGCCAGGAAGCTCTGCCTTTTCCTTGTTCCCATCCATTTTCTTTGTTGTTGCTCTGCTCATCTTGGGATAAAAAGGCTAATTTTAATAAAAATTTCCGTCAGGAGGGAAAGCTTTATCTAACGTTTCCCTGCCCCTTATATTTCTTCTCAGAGCTGCCAATGAACAAAAAGAACCAAATTCAGATAAACCACCAATCCAAGTGATATATATATATATGGCTTTTTCCATGCAACATCACGAAAGGTAGGGGGGGGACATTTTTTGATTTCAACAAATGATAGGAAAGTCCTGCAAGAAACAGAAGGGAAAAGGGTGTCCTAAACAGTACCAGCAATCTGCATTACATTGATTTACAACACAAAATCAAAACCAAAGTCACGCCTTTTCCTAAGAATATATCTGAAACGAACACCGATTGACAAACAAATCCAACTTGCCAGAAGGTCTCGCTCCAAGGATTCAATCATAAAGTAATAATTGCAGAAACACTCACATGCATACACAGAGAGAGAGAAGGTGAGAGGAACAGAGGCCTTAAGTGGATCGATCTTAGGATTCTGGAAAATAGCTGCGTAGCTTACTTACAGAATGATGAGCGTGCAAAGAACTTTGTTAGGAGACAACTGGCAGGAGCTTCCCTTATATCCTTATATATATATATATATATATATATATATATATATTAATGAGGCAGCTGCAGCAACCGCAAGCAAACCCTCCGGTGCAAGTGCAATGGACAAGTTCCGAAGTTCCCAAAACCGAAAAAAAAAAAAAAACAAAAGAAATGAGGTAGACAGTTGTAAAGTCAACAACCAGGTATTCAAAGCGCCGTTTAAAACTTGGTTCCACGATAGTTAATAATAAAATATGTCGAAATGTTCGGTCTGCTTAGAGTATAATGATATGCTGATATGTGCCAGAAAACAGCGCAAAAGAAACATCTTAAAAAGGTTTACTAGGGAACATCTATTTCGAAGAAGAAGAAGAAGAAGAGGAAGAAGAAGAATAGAAGTAAAAAAAAAAAAAAAAGCAGAGAGAGAGAGAGAGAGAGAGAGTAGAAAGTCAACGCCAACAGCCTGCCTCACTGATGCATCGTATCTCCTGCGTTTATTTTACGCTAATTTTACGACAAATAAATAAACATGAGGCATTTTGGCTCTCATTGCAGTGTGATTGATTGGGAGGGGGCAGTGTCGGCAGTGTACAAGTGGGCCAGCGCTTACGTGTACGTGAGTATGCCGATTATCATTTGATGGAGACAAGACCGGGAATCGGCTAGCTGCTGAGTCAGCGAGTTACAATTACAGACGAAATATTAGCTTCCGATACACAGGGTTGCATATGGGAGGGACTATATGGACCACACATTAAATAATAATATATATATATATATATATATATATATATATATATATATAGCCCATTGGCCACTAAGCCGAAGAAGTTGTGATAAAATTTAAAGTTCGCAGCAGACCTCAATAATAGACAATGGGGGGGTAGCACGGGGCTTTAGCTTTCCAGGTTTTCCTTGACTTTCCTGGATAGTGGTTGGTTCAGGGCCCACTGCACAACTAGGCATCGATATGGACATTGTGGCCCTGGATTCCGTGCGCGGCCGGCTCGTCCGTCGCGGCTATCCGCTGTTTATCGTTACTTGGATATTTCTGATGAATTACGCTCCACTGATACCGAAGTCAGACTTAGATTCCCCAATTTAAATTTTAATTAGACTTAATTCATTTATTTAAATTTTTATTTAATTTAAATAAATTTTAAAAAAAAAAAACACTTTAGATATTTCTCTTAGAGGATGCCCGTGCCTGTGGGCTTGGCGGCAAGCCTGAGAGTTTATATAAGTACATGCAGTCCGCAATGCCTATAATTTCGGGACAAACAAGAAAACTGTCGTCTGTACCGAATGCAAAAGGCCCTCTGCACATAAAGCAACTACCAAAGTATTTCACCACCGAATAAATGTATCCAAAGCCCTACCAAAACTGTTAACGTTCATATCAATGAAAGGTCCGCAGGTGCATAAGAGCCAGATATCCAAAATAAAGACAAAATTCTTCTCAGATTATATCTTTTTCATTTTGGTGGGCATATATCCCAATTGGCCAATTCCTTCCACCAATCTCTCCAGTAACATAGCAGGCCGAGGAAGGTGCATAGTTTTTAGGTCCCTCCACTGCAAATAAAATAAATAAATAAATAATCCGCAGTGCGTGAAGCACACCTCTTCACCAAATCTATTATAACCTTTCTATCAATGTCAAACAAAAACAAAAAAAAAATGGCCTTCCGAGGTCCCCCAAACTTGGCTGCCTTTCTCCTGACCTGTCAACTGGGACAATTCCCCATCAAACAATACACAATTCCCATCAGTCCCCAAAGGTTCACCAGCTAATAAAATGTGCAAGATACACAAGATATGGGCTGTAAAAGAAGGATGGATGGGCATACCAAATATCAGAACCTGCACTTTCAAGCTTCTTTTCTAGTTATCCTGTCAATTAAAGATGGAACAACAGTTAGTTTGCAAGGTCCTACATTCAGAAGAAAATTCGGCAGACATTCAACATTAGCACCCATAGCAATTTGAGACAGCCAACGGTGATGTAAGAGTAACAAGATATTAAATCATGGGGCACACATTTCCATTTAAAAATCAACCTCAGTAATATCAATGCAAATACATACTGAACAGCAAGCAGTCACTCAGGTTGATGCAAAACTGAAAGGTGTTTTTAGGATAACAAATGCCAAGGTTACCCAATGCCACCGGGAGAAAAGAAAAAGGAGGACCGACACTCAACCGGGCAGATTTTGGCCAAACATACCATGCTTAACATATTATAGCTCTATCTATTAGAGCAAGAGGAGTTGAATAGATACAGACAGTTAAACCAAACATGATTTCAGAAAATACTAGATATGATAAAACTCATTTTTTAAAAAGATATTGTTGGAATCTATTCGGCACCACTTAAAGCTGACACGCTTCACTGATATAAGAAAAACTTCATTCTCACCTGAAGCAGCAGATTCCCAATGCAGTAGTGATTTCATGGATTACTGATGTAGCAAAGTGCAAATAAAGTCCCACTAAGGGCAGCAAAAAGAATAGTCAGCCATGAAATCATTTATATCAGTGCATGACAAGAAACAATTACATATTTGGTTAGAAGAATTTAAAACAATTACGTCACCAAACTCAATTCATGATATCATAGAATATAGCGGGAAAGGATTCATGTAACCTTTCCCAATTAAATTTGGGACGGAGGCTTTGTCGTTGCATGATAAGAAACATAATAATATTGTGTCTATCACATCTAGACACAAAGCTTCAATTACAAGATGAGGGAGAAACATAGAGAGTTATTCAATTAATTGTATCACAGACTTTCCTGATAGACAAGCAAATTTACAAGACTATCAATATAACCTAATGGAGAAATATAGATTACACACCTGTGAATACGCAGTAACCAAGAAGAACCCATAACTCATCAACTAAAGGAACACTGTAAAAAAATCAAAGTTACCAGTCAGAGACAAGATCCAATGAAAACCTATTTCATTCAAACTAAGCAACTACTCAATTTATGACATACCCATCATTCAACCTTGTTGTGAGTGAGTTTGCAATGGCAAATGGTAGGTACAATAGTGACTGTAGAAATAAAAACCAATGGAGCTCGTTGTCATTTGCTGTTGGCAAGTACTCTTGTGACCTTATGAATCAACTAAAAATGAAGTTAAAACTACTAGCTATAGAAGCAAAATTTTGAGGGGGACAATGTAATAACACAAAAAGGAAAACATATCACCACACTATTAGATAGTGGGGGTGAAATGCCCCCAAAGATTTATTCTAAAACCCAAAAGAACCAAGCTTGCAGGACCGAGGCATTACTTCATTAAAACAATTCTGCATGTCTTCGTTACAAGAAAGCACATGTTCCAGTATAAAAGACTAAATGAGAAATTAGTGTCTTGGCATTAACAAAAATTTTAGATAAAGGAATGATACATACCAAACACATGTTAGTTTTCAGTCCTTTTGGTTCATCACATAAGTGAGCCAGAATCATCCTTCCCTGCAAAGCCAAACTTTGTCTGAGACTCAAAATTCCAGCAAAAAAAAAAAACCAGAACTCAACATTCTATGCCTGTGGTGCTAATATAAAGTAATTCCAAATTTTCCACTGCAATACCCATGAGTTTAAAAAGTCCACCACTCAATGCAAACACTTTACATGTACATTAAAGTAACATATATCTTTCACTTTGCTTTACAAAATAATGCCAAAGCACACCCTGCTATTTGTCTCGCCCCAAAGCCTTTAATCAAACAATCTTTTAAGATGACTACAAGGTAAGAGAGAAAAAAATAAAGACAGAATGACTAGAAAAGGATTAGCATACAATAACAAACTGAAATTTTTGGTCACATATAAAAAGCATATCTTACCACAAGAAACCCAAATGCAAGTCCAGTTCCCAGCACCACTAGATGAGGATAATTCCCCATTATATCTGATGGAGACAGATAATGCCTGCATATGAAGAAAGATTCTATATAAAAAGCCCATACACACATCAAGTATCAATTATATGCAAAAAATCATCAATTTTTTACTCATACCACATGATGACTCCCCCAACAAGCACAGAGTAAGGGTATAGCTGACAACAAGAAGAAGGAATAAGAATCTAGAGCATATCTTTAGCTGAGAGAAGGATGACTAGAATTTGGAAGGCTACAGACTTACCATTGCCAATGCCAGCAACATGCTGCTTTTTCTTGCCAGGACAACCTTGTGTACATTGGACACACTGCACAGATAACAATGCAATATATTCAATCTGACTTCAACAAGCAGAGGCAGTAGCTAAAATCCCACTTTAAAAGATGTCCTAGTTTAGTAGCGGGTACAGTGATAATCTAGAAGTTGCGACAATAAAAACAGAAAAAAACATAAATTTAATTCTTAAATTTGACTTGCATTGTGTAACACTTGCAAAAGAAATGTAAAAGTTCCAAGCACTGCAAATATACTGAATAACTTACTTTAATGTGACTGTAGGAATAACACCAAAAGCTATCATTAGATAAAGCACAACTTTGACTGTGGAGATTTCTGGAGTCAAAACATAAAAGAAGAGAGAGACAATCAAATTGCACATCAGAAAATCTCTTAAGATTGGAATGTCCCAAAAGCAAGTAAATTGAAGAACAAAAGTAGCATGTCTACAGTGCAATGCATTGCAGAAGCAACAAATAAAAGACCCAAAGTTTATAGTGCAGGTAAAGTGTTAATCTAGGCAGGCTAACAATAATCCACATCATAACATCTGATTTATTACCAAATAACTCACAATAATAGTTGAACAAGATTGTTAGAAGAACACTGATGAGTTGGGCTTGGAAGACCAAATAGCAAGGAACAAATTTAAAGATATATTATGTTATCAATGCACAATTTGTGATGTAGTTTCATGTTATGAGAAAGCCATAACATTGGGCAATACAAGGGTATGTCTAACAGGTAGTATAACCACTAAGCAGTCCTTTTTACAGGTACCCCCAACATATAGGCTAGTTGCCACAGAATTTACATAGTTGTCTGTGAAGAATACATTAAATTATGTACCGTTGAGATACAGCACACATGGCGCATGCAAATAAAATTGACTTGCTCCTAAAAGATATCCAAAAGATCTCCCTCCATGCTTGACTTTCTTAACAGGGTATAATAAATAAGGTCTCAAACAGCTGAATTTTCTTCATAATGTCATTGTGTATCTTTCAAATCACACACATACCAACGAGAATGCATGTGTGCACACACACATAGGGAGGAGAGGGAGGGAGGAATCAAACTGAAAGTACCTTGAAAAGTACAAAGGCATTGGGAATACTTACCACTAATAAATGGCACCCAGCTCAAAAAGGGAAAAGATTTTGCAAAGTCCTGAGCCCACCACTCAGCACCTTTAAGGAAAAGAGAAAAATGAAGTATAAACATAAAAAATAATCTGTGACTGCATAAATTTCTGAAGGTGCCCATTTTCTCTTGTTTTGAAAGGCAAATTTACAAAATTCAACATGACAATGCAGAAAAGGAAGAGCATACCAACTAGGGCAGTGTAAAAATGAGCCACATATATTATCATCAAACCCTCAGTAGGTCCATTAATTGCTGGAAGAATAAGAGTATTGGTGAAAAAGCTGGACAAAAGGACAGCAGTCAACTCGTCAACAAAATATCCAAAATTTAAAACCATTAGAACTTGTTCAACCAATTCAAACTAATGGACAAGCATGTTTAGATCACTTACTGTTCCCATGTTGCACAATAAAATGTAACAGATGAAATTACCCAGAACCAGAAAGTATATCTTCCACACATGGCAGTGCTACCAAAAGCCATACTTTCAAACTGGAAATCATCACCACATATTAACCAAAACACATTTACTGCACTTTGAGAAGTGAAAGGGGAAAAATGCATACCGCACATGCAAGTGCATCACATCCTGCATTTTAAAGGTATGGCCAAAATTACATTTGAGCCACATTTATCAAAACTTGTATGCTGAACAAAATGCAATTATCTATCGTCGAAGGTACCATGGTCAAAAAGTTCTCCCAGTGGACTAGAGGAGTTTGTTCGCCGTGCTTGCTTGCCATCAACAGCATCAAAAGTCTATGAGGTCAATGTGAGGTCACAAAAGATGTTGCGAAAGCACATTGAATCCCATCAGCAAGCACTCAATAGAAGAGAAGTATATGAATGTAATTGCTGTGAGAATTACAATCATACTTGATATAAAAATAGAAGCAATCCATGTGCAAAATGAACCCATCTTGGTGGAGGCGTATCCAAGCATGGCGAATATATCTAAAAGACAATAAGACAATCAGAAGCTGAAGATTGAAGTACAAGTCACTCAAAAATTATTTTTTTCAGAGTAAGACAAGATATATTCGCACTCACATAACCAAGCAGAGCAGAAGCAAGCAAGAAGATGAACCCTGTAAGTGTAATCTAAAACGACAACAAGACAACCCATCAACAAAACAAACCAATCAATATCACAAATCAAAGTCCAAAGCAAGGATAATCGTACCATGTTCGGGCTGGGGAAATATCCAGAAGCAAACATACACCCACACAAAAACAAGAAACTTGTTAGAGAATAATGGTTGAAAGAGAAATTTTGAATTAAATGAAACTATCCCAATTCCACACGAGAACTCCCTCAGCAACCTAAATCAATGCTGCATTTCCTAAAAAGCCAGAGTATACTGCTCCATTACACACTTGTGAAAAGACCTCACGCTCCAACGGAAGAGAACAATAGATTCAATCAATAGATTGACCAAACTGAACTAAAATAACATCAAGAAATGCAAAAGGCACTTACGGCATCCAAAGGGGAAAGAAGTTAACGCAACGGCTCCAAAAGGGTTGCAACACGTACTTAGCAATGTATGAGTGATCAACACCACTGTACTTGTATCTGTGAAGCGCTGTCACTCCATGGGAACCTATGTACCCCATTTTTACCTCCCCTTCTCTTCTGTGGGAAAAACAATCACAACGCAGGAAAAATAAAACTATCAAAGATCGCAGATTTAAAGCCTCATTATAACAATCTTTTTTCAAATAATATTAAAAATGAAAAAAACAACGAAAATCCTACCACCCCAATTACATAAACCGAAAAAAAAAAAAACACCCATTTCAAAGATTGAAGCTTTTGAATCGAGTGTGAATCAAGCGTGAGAAAACATGAATCTGAGGGGAAATAACGTAAAAAACAAAAAAGACAAAAAAGACAAAAGCAAAAGATAAAAAGGGAGGCAGATCTGACGATGAACATACAAGAGAGTGAACTTCATTAACAAAAAACCCCCCGATAAAAATAATAAAAAAAACAACAACAACAACAACAACAAAGAAAACAGAGATATTCTCGTATTGTACCTGTTCTGTTAGAAGAAGAACGAGAGAGGGAGAGAGAGAGAGAGAGGGGGGGGGGGAAGATTGGAGAGAGGGAGTGGGAGGCCGTGCGAGTTAGTTGAATATTACAAGGGGAAAGGCCAAAACAGTGCTGTCTCCCGCCCTGCCCCCAAAATGCTGAATATATAGGTCCGACTACACAGATAATTTATATATTATTATACTGCATAATGATATTAATGTAATTATAAAATTTCATTATAATTACAATTTTTTATATGTAAATATTATGGTGCATCGCTACTTTAAATGATGCCCGGAAAGAGGAAAGGTACTTCTCTTTTTCTTGTTTTCTTTTTTTCTTTTTGGACGGCGGTAAAGTCGATTTAAGATTTAATTATTCACAAAAAATAAAAATAATAATAATAAATTGCCCAGTAGAGCGTGGTAGTTACGCGTATGAAATAAAACAAGAAAAACAGAAAAAGAAAACGATGCGTCTGTGTGTGAAGGAAGGAAGGAATGAAGGAAGGCTTATATTATTATTATTATTATTATTATTATTATTTATTTTTTTATTCTTTTTTTTTTAATAAATAAAAAGGGTTTTGAGACCGATAAACTCGTTCTTGCCCTTCAAATAATATTATTAATTTTAACTTCCATACACTCGTTATTGCCTTTCAACTATTGGTAACGCTATTTAGCATCCCAATATGGAGCACCACCAGCCACCACGACGACGACGACGACGACGACAAAATTCTACTTGTGCCGGCCGCCCTACATGTCATGTTCTGTTTTTATTTATTTACCATATTCCTCGGAACCCTTCCTGTTCTTCTTCCTCAAATTTGTTTTTTCATTCCTTCCATTAAATTCCAAGCACCATCAACGTCTTTCCCACCCCCAAAAAATAAAAAAAAACATACAAATAATAATAATAATAAAACGCTTCTTTCGGGGCCCATCGAGTAAAGCAACGCTCTAGAGAACACAAACTTTTTTTTTTAATTATTATTTTTATTTTTATTTTCTTCCGAGGATTATATATTTCTAAGCCCGCCTTCGATCGACTCCAAGAGAAACTTACCTTCCAGGTTGTCTCTCTTTTTTCTCCTGAACACGTCGCCCCTTTAATTTCCCAGAAATAGGTCTCTGTCACTTAGTTTATAGCCTTAGCTGCAGGTAAAGCCTCTCGGGTCAATTGGGGTGAGGATGGAAAAGCCCGAGGACAGCACCAACTTTGTCCTTTGAAAAGTGGATTTTTTTTTTTTTTTTTAACAAACCTTCTTCTTTTTTTTTTTTTTTGCTTTATATATATATATATATATATATATGTTGACCACCTGCCTGCACGCGTCCCAGGAAACGCGTAATCGGGAAGCAACTGTCAAAGACGTGGACTCCCGTTCGTCTCTCTAGATTTTCAACCTCGACTATTATTATTATTATTATTATTATTTTAAAATATTTGATGCCGTATTAATTATAAATTAAGTAGTTCTAATACTTAACTGTTAATTAGTTAAACTACTACATACTACTTAATCTGACCAATGTCTTCGAGTTCTTCATCGCGTGAACGGGAATCCGTCCGGCTGTTGCCGCTCTGATTGATTTTCTTTTTAGTTGTATAACCAAATTGACCGTTGGTGATGAGCTCTACCTCGGGACATGGAATTAATAAACTAAAGATATAATTAGCAGTATTATCATTAACACGCATTAATTCTTTGTGCGCAACCAGGAGCGCTCTCTCTCTCTCTCTCTCTCTCTCTCTCTATCCCTCTCTCCCGTAGCCAAAATGACGACGTCCAAAGCTCCCGGGTGTCTGTTCTTATGGCTATCTAAATCCCATGTTCGATCCACATCTGGTCCCCTAGCCGTAGCCGAGCACTCGCACATTGGATGCCTTGTTTATTATGCTATACCGACTTGATGTTTACAACGGGCACTGGCATCAATGTGCACCATATCTGAGGATGCTAAGCCAGTTCATTACTTTTTATCTACGTTCTGCCTTTCCCGAGAAGGGAGAATCACCCTCCATTTGGAATCGATGACTGAGACTGAAACCCCACCCAAAAAAAAAACAAAACAAAACAAGAAAAAGCTTGGAAGGTGCTAAACTGGGAGTTCGAGGGTACAAGTGCGCTTGTGTGGTCTCTATTGAACTCACCCCCTTTTTTTTTTTTTTGTTTTTTTTAGGTAAAAATTTATTGTTAGAAATTTCCTTCCTTTTTTTTTTTTTCTATTATTTGGTTGCGAATGACGCCGCAGTGATTTATGGTCCAGCTGGGGAAATTACCAAATGTCGAGTGACTGGCTGCCTGATCCGTTCCCTATTACTCAGCGTTTCTCCTCCCAAATTTGCGTTTCATTTCAAATTGTCCGTTTATTTATTTTTAATTGATTTCACCGATTAAACAAAAAATACAAAAGGAATACAGCATTTTCTCACTCTTTTTATTGGACTTTCCAATGTTTTTTAGTGCCACATTTTAATAGGGATAGGAATTTCAGGGCGGGGATATTTTGATGCGAAGTGTAAATCCTCATTTTAAAGCATAATCGCGGCCTCGAAGAAAGGAGAGGGAAGTCAAAACTCAGCACAGGAAGATATCACACAATGACTATGAAGCAGGTCCGCCGAGCTCTCTATTGCCAGCTCTCTCCCCCTCCCCGGCTCCTATAAATAAATGATATATTTTGAACTATGCTATGCTATTTTTTAGTTGTTGCAACTTTATATATAGATACGGTACTTACTTATCGAGAAGTTTTTGCAAGTAGAGGCCGTGAGAAAAGAAACTAGCTAGTGAGACAAATGGCCGATTAAAAACTAGAGAGTTATAAAGAGCCGAGTGGTGGGGAGGAGAGGGGGGGGGGGGCAGCTGCATTTGCACCCTTGCCTTGCCCCCAAGTTTAATGCTTGGAGGTGTGTGTGGCAAGTGTGGTGCGGCTTACTTACATCCTACGTGATTGTGGGAATCCATTTAATTCTGATATTGATATTAAATAATTATATAAAAATTCTTTACTTATATTTCTTAATTGGTATGCCCATCATTTATATAATAAAAATATTATTTTTATTTTTATCAGTTACATAATAAATTTAAATATTTATATATTAAATTATATTTATTTTTAATTTAATGTGAAAATTACAATAGATATATTTTAATTATTTTATTTTTATTTAAATATTAATTTTTAATTTATAATAAATCTGAATTAATATCAATAATTATTAAATGTTCATTTAATTTTAAAATTATATAGCGTGTATATTTTAATTTAAACACATTCTTAAATTTTAATGATTTATTCTTTTTAAACTTATAATTTAATTTTAATTTTTTTAAATAAAAAATCAGGCCATACCAACAATACTGTTATTTTATTTTAAAATTTATATACAACTTTAATTATTGTTTTTCATAGAGTCATATATTCTCATCCATCAAATATTCTCATCAATATTGATAAAATCATCAAAAATTTCTCTGACAATTCTTCGGCAAATAATGTGTCCTAGCAATCATCATGGACTCAAAATAGTTCATAAAACGCCCGCCCGCAAATGCTGAAGTGAAACCAACCCTTCCTGCGGGCAGAGTGGACCGTACGTGCATGATTCCACCATGACCTGCTGCGCATTGGCTGGCGCTAGCGGTTGGGTCCACTCGAAATAAGTTGGTGGGAGGGGGAATTAATCTCCAATAATTCCCACCCACCCCCCCCCCACACACACACGCACACGAAGACAAAACAAAAGACCGACTACTGGTGTACTCGACAAATGGCATGCATGCCTACATTTTGTTCTTATTTATTATTCTTTTTAGGACCATCAAAAAAAAAAAAAAAAAAAACCTTTCCAATGCAGGAGTATGAACACAGACAATATATGGACTATTCCCGCTTTCTTTGTGGACAAGAAAAAGGAAGGGGACAAAAAGGGGGCGGCCTCGTGACGAGCTCCGAGTTCCGGTGGAGTGGATGACAAATCAAAGGCTGATATCATGGCAGGCCGGCGGATATATATATTCCAGAAGGAATCTTAAAAGCCTCTACTTCTATGGGATCCACAAAAAAAAAAAAAAAAAAAACAAAAGCCGGAGGAAAGTCTTCTACGGGAAAGAAGTTGTTTTACTCCCAAATTTTGAAACTATTAAGATTCGGGGAAATTCCCACAACTTCAAGTTATAATGGTATATCTACACCATCAATCAATCCCATGCATGCAATGAGAATTCCTCTAAAATATGTGGCTGCCATCGATGTAAATATTTGCTACGAAGACACAATAACGTGTGTAGGGTGTCCTACCTATCTACGTACCGACGTGTTTTTTACAAAACACAAAAAGGAAAGCAGCCGAAAAACACATGACCGACAGCTCACATATATCGGTCACATTGATAGATTGCCATTCCGCGAGGGACTCTCTACTCGGCCAATGAGTCGTCTTATCGTCGATTCACCCACACCAACAACCTCAAGGTTGTGCCCGCAACAACATCACAGAGATACGGTTTTCATGGGGTTTGTGGGTCTTTGTTCATTGGGTTCCCCATTCTTAGTCCTTGGAGGAAGATACGTTGTGCCCACACCCCACCCAAAGTCCCAACCCCAAAGTCTAGTCTGATCTAGATATTGGCCTTTCCAATTCCCAAATAAAGAATCGAATCCAATCAGATCATTTTCTGCCCTTTTGATTCTTCCATAATCAAAATCTTTTTTTTTTTCCTTTTTAAAAAGCATTCAAAATGTCCCCGGCCAGCCCCCCCTCCCCCAGTCCATTATGCCAATTGCTTTCTTGCTAGTTGCACCCATACCATGGCCAAATTAACCCCTCGGCTTTGCCCTTGTTATACATACATCTGGGTGTGTGTGTGTGTGTGGGTGGGTTTGTGGGTGTGCGTGCGTGCGTGCGTGCGTGTGCGTTTTTTTTTTTTTTTTAAATTTTTTATTCCGTGAGGGCAAAGCCATCATTTGAAGTACTCTCTATTAATTTTAGGTGAATGCCTATTTTGTGATCACCATTTCCATCCCGATGCTACCGTCATATTCATTCCATTCCATCGTCAATTTAATAATTTTAAGTGAGGATTGTAGTTTAGTCTTTTAAATTGGTTTTAAATTTCGACGATAGCAACGCAACATGATCAATTTTATCGTCCAATTGGACTAGACGGTTCATCTTCAGGCCTAATAATTAATATAATTGGAAGAATATGCCAATTTAATTTCATGAAAGGGAACCACGTTTTGATCAATCCAAGGTTAACTAAAAACTTTCTTTTAGAACCCCGCCGCCCCCTCCCCCCCCCCAAAGGCATGAAAACGAGGGAGAGAGAGAGAGAGAGAGAGAGAGAGAGAGAGGGAGAGGAGAGGGCAAAAATGTAATTTCGAAAAGAGCTAGGGGCCAGAGCGCCCTCCAGCATTCCCTACGATTCTACGCTATAAATTCATTGAGATTTGGGGCCGCCGCGGAAAGACGCATTAAAGAAAGTAAAAAAAAAAAAAAAACAAACACAAAAAACCTCCGCTAGTCACTGTCTTCTCGTTGCTCCTTCGTCGTTGTTTGTAAGCCTTCGTCTTCTTCTTCTTCTTCTTCTTCTTCTTCGTCGTCGTTTTTTTTTTTTTTAATTTTTATTTCAAAGAATTATTTTAGATGTTAAATCTCTGTAAATATTTCCAGTTTTAATCTCTTGTTTGTTTGTTTGTTTGTTGGTATATAGAATGATTTATGATTAAATTACGTTTCTTTCTTTCGTTTAATATTGGGCAGGATAATCGAGAGAAGTACCAGTACAGGAGGAGGATTCTCTGCTTTGCTTTGATCGTTTCTTTGTCTTTGTAAGCGGTAGTAGTGGTAGTATTCAATCTCTCTCCTTGCTCTTAAGCCGTCGTCCTCGTCCTCTTGTTTCAATTCTTTTTGTTCTTTCTTTTGTTCTGTTGGGGCTCCGTTTACTTTTGTTAGGGTTTTCTCATCCCCGTTCGGTAGGATTCAAAGTAAATAATGTGAAATTTTGTTCTCACCCTCCCCTCCCCCAACCCTCTTTGTAGGCGATTCTTCTGAATCTAGGATAACATTGGCTTAACAACATGCTCTTTTATTGTGACATTACAAGTGCCATTATTTACGGGGCTTTTTTTCGGGGGATGGCAAGGTGGCGTTCCTGATTTTTGCTTGATTTAACTGTGAATGTGCTCATTCTTCACAATCAAACTCTGGCTGCCCATGTTTTCTCGCTACTACATATGATTCTGACGTACCGTTTCTCTGTGATTTAAACAAAGCTTGAGAATTCTCTGGTGAATTGCTTTGATTTATTTTCCCCTGGATTGCTGTGGTTTGTTTTCCGGTCTTTCATTTTCATTATGCATTCAGATTTCTCTACTTATCTGGTTGATTTCCCCTCCTGCCAGTGTCTTTTTAAAGGGTTAGTATAGATTGAGAATTCTTTTGCCATTTTGTGGGAATTCAGGACTTGCGGTGTTTTTGATTCTTCTGACCATGCCTGTGGTGGTGGATTAATTACTGACTTTCAGTGCTTTTATTTGTTTCATTAGGCAAGCTGGCGTGAATGATCTAATGGAGTTAAAAGGTGGGAACAAGAAGTCTGGTAGTAAATCCATGGTCTACGAAGCTCCCTTTGGTTATTGCATTGAAGACGTTCGACCCAATGGAGGAATCAGGAAGTTCAGATCTGCTGCTTACTCCAACGTAAGTTCCCTTAAGCATCCCGATATTGTGCCCAATGATTTTTGTTTTGCAACTACGTTGGAAGATGAAATCATAATTTCTTCTTGCTTCCCAATTTGCTTCCCTTGTGCAGTGCGCTCGCAAGCCATCCTGAGATTTCCTAATTGGCTGCCTGACCACATAACGTGGTCCACAATTTATAGTTACTGTAGTTTTAGTTAGTTTTCAGATCCCTCTACAATTATCTTCTTCCTCTCTCTCTCTCTCCTTCTCCCTGTGATCGTGTTTTCTCGCTGCTGTGATCTCTCTCCAACGGTGCTCTGCTTGTTACTGGGTGCAACAACTGTGATTTCTTTGGAACGCTTGTGAGCTTAATATTTCTCTGGCATCCATGGCTGTCTCTGTAATTGGTTTTGAAGGGTATGAGAAGAGGCTAGAAATATCATTTTTTGAGCTGGGCATCTTTGCTGATCCTGAAGGAAAGGGTCTTCGATCTCTCTCAAAGGCCCAGCTGGATGAGATTCTTGGGCCAGCTGAGTGCACAATTGTTGATTCATTGTCCAATGAGTATGTTGACTCTTATGTGCTTTCGGAGTCAAGCCTCTTTGTGTATCCTTATAAGATCATCATCAAAACTTGTGGGACTACAAAGTTGCTTTTTTCAATCCCACCCATTCTGAAGTTGGCCGACGCTCTCTCCCTCAAGATTAAATCTGTAAGGTATACACGTGGGAGCTTCAATTTCCCTGGAGCACAATCTTATCCCCATCGCAATTTCTCTGAAGAAGTTTCTGTACTGGATGGATATTTTGGGAAGCTTGGCTCGGGGAGCAAGGCGTATGCCATGGGCAAGTGGAGCAAACCACAAAAGTGGCATGTTTACTTTGCATCTGCTGATGCAGCAATGTCCTGTGATCCTGTCTACACAGTTGAAATGTGTATGACTGGTTTGGACAGGACAAGGGCTTCTGTTTTCTACAAAACTGAATCAGCTTCAGCAGCTGTGATGACTGTTGATTCTGGTATAAGAAACATTCTGCCAGACTCCTGCATATGTGACTTTGAGTTTGATCCCTGTGGTTACTCCATGAATGGTATTGAAGGAGCTGCTATTTCCAACATTCATATTACCCCAGAAGATGGTTTCAGTTATGCAAGTTTTGAAGTAGCAGGATATGATTTACACGATGTGAGTCTGAATCATTTGGTCGACAGAGCGCTGGCTTGCTTCCAACCGAATCAGTTCTCCATTGCTGTGCATGCTGATGTTGCTGGTAAGCAACTTGAGAAGACTTGTTCTCTGGATGTTAAGGGATACTGTCACGGGGAGAAGAGCCTTGAAGAACTTGGAATGGGTGGTTCCATTGTCTACCAGAAGTTTGTTATGACTGGGGACTCTGGCTCTCCCAGATCAAGTCTGCAATGCTGTTTGAAAGAGGGAAAAGAGGAAGAAAATGCCTAGCATCATGTTTGATTTTCCTATTCCTGCGTTTGTATGAGTCAGAATAAAAGAACCAGTTTTCATTTCAAGCATTGCCTGATGATATAGGAATTAAATAAAGAATTACTTTGTTAGCATGGACTGTGCTAACATCAATGGTATAACATCTCATATTGTCTTCTGTTTTTGAAGTGTCTATTGCAGCAGTGGTTGGAGCTATCTCCAAGCCACTTGTTTGAGAGTGAAACTCCTTTAAATAAAAGGGTCTGGTGTTCTTTCCAGACGTGTTGTTTTAGTGGCATTTATGCAAGAGTTCCTATTATTAGTGTGTAATTTCCCCTGAATGCACTATATTTCTGGTGTAGGTTTTTCGCCACTTTTATCAAGCATTCAATCTGGTTCATTTCCCTTTCTCTAAGCCCCAGTTTTGCAGGTGAGAATCTGATAATGTATGTGTATTTGTTGGGTTTCTTAATCGATCGGTCATTGAAGAAGACGGGGTCCTGTCGTTGTTGTCAGCTGCAATATCCACATGTACTTCCAGCTGATGGTTCTTAGGCTCCTCTGGGGCAGGATCTTTGTTTATGAAACGACTAGGTCCGCTTATACCTGGAAAGAGTGCGCCCGCAAATAACAGAAGCATTGCCCTATATAAACATGCCTCAAATTCTTACCATCCAACAGGAGAAACATCGTTTTGGGAATTCAAACAGGAAAGCATAAAAATTTCATAGAAAGATCTAGGCACTTGTATGAAGAGGCGAGGTGTTTCGACCCAAAACCTTTTGCCGTCAAGTCCTTCAACCATTCCTTGCATTTACCGATGTAAATACGAGAAGACTGGCTAAGGGCATTTTAAATGTGGATACATGGGAGTATGTTTCAGGCAACACGCAGTACAATAGAGCACCTTAAGCCCTCGATGGGCTCCCAAGCGTCCTCGACGAGTTTTATATAGATTCAACAGGCTAAAATAAGTGTATGGATAGGCAGAGTGCATACAAACATGTGTTTACCCTCCCTCGCCATATTTTGGACTGCATTCTCTAATATTAGTTCTTGGCCGCCTAACTTTCTTCAACATTACAGATGGGCATGCACCTATCTTGCATTTTATTTCTACAAAACCCATATCTATTTATTCCAATGTCCTGTTTATTGAAGGATGACCTGTTAATCAATGGCTGTAGCAATTTTTCTCGTACAAGTACAACGTATAGCATTGCCTTGTCTGAATTCAGTGCTCCACCATCAGACATTTCATATGATGGCAACTTGTTTAGCTCCTTGCAGACTCGATGTCATGTCTATACATGCAGGCGTACATATGTTCTGTTTCTTCAGTTCTGCTTCCTTTGTTTACAGATTTGGTTATTGAGGTTGCACAACATGGATCACGGGTCTGCTTAAACGGCAACCAGTGCAATTCTCTTAAACATAGTCCTGAAACTGAGCGGCAACTCTTATAAAAAAGGCATCAAACTGCTATAATAATCTTTTGACTTTACATTCCAATCGTTGGTTGCTGGACTGAAACTTCTTATATAACCAATTATTTCAAACTTATTATTTATTGTGCAAACTTTGTGGCACATATAAAAGAATAATAAAGATGAGTAGTGTAGAAACAAAAAAAAGGATTTTTTGGAGTAAAGATCAATACACGGATTTTTATTAATTACTCAATTTTTATACAATTGAATTACATAATTTCTACTAATTTAAATTTAAAAATTTCTAATCATTACAAATTTAGATTTAAATTCAGTTACAAATTTTAAATTTAAATTCTTTTAAAAATTAAATATTATAATTAATTCTTAAAAATAATAATCATATAATTCAAATTAATTTATAATTACTAAAATTGTAGAATTTAATACTTGATATTGGGATAACTTGCTAGTTTGAGATGTTTCGTTTATAACTACTTATACTACTAAAATTATTGTTGCTATTGTTGTTAAAGTTGTAAAGTAGTAATACTAATTCTTCAAATCTCCCCCTTAGTATTGTTGCGTTGTATTCTTAATTTATTTCTTAATTGCATATATTTTCCTTTATTGAGTGAATTGGTAAGTATTCAGCAAGTTGATCTTTTGTTGAGTAGTAAGTGTGTGTTATTTTATTGTTTTGTTGTGTTTCCTTAACAAAATGAAATTTTATCAAAAAATACTTAGAATTTGATTTTTAAAGATTTTAACTATAGCTTGATTGTGACAATATATTGTGGTTGTTTCTGTTAACTCTACCTTCAAGTTAGTTAACATCTTTCGAAGTTAAATTGCTTTATTCAGCCCTGTAATCACTATCATACATTCAACTTCTATCAATGATTGAGTCATAACTATTTGCTTCTTTGAATTCCAATAGAAAGCTCTATAACCTAGGGTACATAAATACCCTCTTGTACTCATCATATCATTTTGGGAGCCAACTTAGTTACTATCAATAAAGCCAATTAACTTTGATCTATGTGATCTACTAAATATGATTTCATAACTGATAAACCCTTTGATGTATCTAAGTACCTTTTTAACAACTTTAAAATGTGTTTGAGTAAGGTTATACGTGTATCTAGAAAGAAGACCAATAATTTGCATGATATCAAGTTTGCAAGCTATCAAATAAAGTAGGCATTCAACAAGACTCCTAAATTTACTTGAATCAATTTTAGCTATTCCATTCTCTTTTGTTAGTTTTGTTCCGATTGTCATAAGTGTGTTTGAGTCCTTGCAACTTTCTATTTGGAACCTTTTGAGAATTTTTTTAGCATACCTTTCTTGATTCACAAAGATTCCCTTACTGGTTTGACGGACTTATAGACTTAGAAAGAACTTCATTTCTCCCAAATTAGTCATCTCCAAGATCCTTTTCATTTTTGCCTTGAATTGATTCACCAATTGCATACTACTTCCAACCACTAATAAATCATTCACACAAAGAGACACAATAATAAGATCATGGTTGTGTTCACTTATATATATTGTAGCCTTATTTATACTTTTGTTAAAGGAGAGTTTGAGTAAGTGATCATTAATCTTGATATACCAAGCTCCTGGTGCCTGTTTCAGCCTATATAAGGCCTTCCTCAACTGATATACTTTATGCTTTTCACCTTCCTTTTAAAAGCCTTGAGGTTGCTTAACAAACACTTCATTTAGCTCCTCATTCAAGAATGTTATTTTCATATCCAATTGATGGATTACTTATCCCTTTTGTGCTGTGAGAGTTAATAATAACTTGATAGTATCAAGTCTTACTACTAGAGCAAATATCTTAATATAGTTTAAGTCATACTATTTTGCAAAAATTTTAGTTACAAGCCTTACCTTATACTTATTAATTGATTTATCCAAATTGTGTTTGACTTATAAATCTATTTTAGTCCAATATGGTTCTTATCTTTTGGCTTATTAACTAGAATCCATGTTTGATTCTTATGAATTGCATTCATCTCAAGCTATATAATCTTCTTTTAGTTGGAGTTTTTGTAAGGTTCAACATAGTTTACAAGCTTTAAAGCTATTATTGCATTTTTTTCATAAATATTTTCAAATGATCTGGTCCTTTTTATTGGAAAGTCTTTATCTGAATTAAATTTTACATCATCAAGCTCCCTTAGTTTAGTCTGAACAATTCCTAAATTAGGGCCCTCCACACATGATTTGTTTCAATTTCAACTTTGTTCTTTACAGAACTTCAATTCTTTACTGGTGTTAACTTTCCTAGTTAAAGAATTGAAAATCCTATAATTTTGTGTTGAGCCTGTATAGCCAATAAAGATGCAATGCACAGTTTTGTGATTTGACTTGCTTCTTTCTTTCTTTGTTACTAATGCATAATATATACATCTAAAAATTCTTAAGTGATAAGCAAATTACTTGAATTCATACCAAACCTTAAATGGAGTTTAAACCTTTAAGGTTTTAGATAGGAGTAAATTTAGTAAGTACACCATTATATTTACAACCTTTGCCTAGAACTTCTTTGGTATGTTCTTCTTAAACAAAATGCACCTAGATATCTCTATGATACTTTTATTTTTTCTCTTATTTACCCTATTCTGCTAAGGTGTGTATGGAGCTATAAGTTATTACCTAATTCTTGTTGCAATGCATATATTTTTTAATTGGGCTAAAGCAAAATCAATTCCATTATCACTCCTTATGGTTTTGATCTTGGAATTGCTTTAATCTTAGAATTATTTGGTCTTGGAATTGCTTGGTTCTCCACTAAAACTTTGAATTGCTTAAAGATCACAGTAACATTAAACTTCTATTTTATGAAATAGATCTAACAAAATCTAGTTAAAACATTAATAAAAATCATAAAATACTTACTATCATTAAATAATTATGTATTTATTAGACCATAAGTGCCATAATAAATTAATTATAGCTTTTCTTTGCTCCTTGAGGCTTGATAAGTTGAAAAATGTATTCAAATTTGTTTTCCTTATTAGCAAGCTTGATAGATAGTTCCTTCTTCTTCAATAACTAGCAAATTTGTCATCATAGGTTCCATTTTAGGTTTACTAAGCTTACATTATGAACATGTCATAGTCTCTTATGTTATAAAGACTTGGCGTCAAGAGCTACAAGCATAGCATGACATTCCAAATGTTATAAGTTCACTTGAAAACTTTCCTTTTTCATTAGAATTATTATTAGTTTTATGTTACATGAGTCATAAATAGAGTATGAGTTGTCTCTAAACCCTAATGAATAGCCTTTCTTTAGAAGTTATCCAATACTTAAGAGATTTTGATTGATTTATGAAACATACAAAACTTTAGTAATAAGTTTAGTACTTATATGTGTTTAAATTACAGCTATACCTTTCCTTATACTTTTATGTAGTCTTCATTACCTATCTTGACCTTTGAAATAAAACTTCTATTAAGAATTTTAGAAAGAGATAGATTTGGAGACATATGGTTTATGCAACCACTATCAACCAACCAAGTATCTATTTCCTTATGATTAGCTGCATTTTTTGCCATGAAAAGTTATTATTCTACTTCTTCTACCTCATCATTGGCAATTTTGCACTTTTTGTTTTTGCTTTGATCCTTTCTTCTTTAGACATACTTTCTCTTAATGCCCTTTTTCATTGTAATTCTTGTAGATAATATCAATTTTCCACTAACAATATTAAGGAAGATGATTTACCTTTTTATAATGTGGATAAGGTTGAACTTATTGCTTTTTATTTGATGTGTTACATTCAAAATCTTTGCTTAGCTGCTTTCCTCTTTATTTCTTCTTCTTCTACTAATCTTTTTTTGTATGTTTGACTAAAAAAGCATCTTTTATTGCCTCTTCATGTCCCATTAATCTTTTTTACTCTTGAGCTTGTAATACAACAACCAGTTCTCTCAAGGTAATTTTGATTAAGTTTTTAGAGTCTTTTAAAGAAGATATTTTGCACTTAAACCTTTATGGTAAACTTATAAGCATCTTTTACATAACATTTACATCAATAAGGCCTCCTTCTAATAGGTTGATTTAATTGACCAATTTCAACACCCTATCATTATAGTATTTAATTGTTTTAGCATATTTCATTTTTAATAGTTCAAACTTCATTCTTAAGTTAAGCAACTGCATGAATATAGTTTTTTTCACTTCCTGCATACTCTTCTCTTAACTTGTTTCAAACTTCTTGAACTATTTCATAAGTCATAATTCTATTGAATATGACTTCTGTAACAGTTAAATGTATACATGTCAAGGCCTTGGATTGTTTGAAGGTTGGCTCACTATAATTCTTTAATTGAGTCACTGTGAGATTTACTAAGAGTAGAGCTATTATAGCTCTAATTTCTATAACTTCCCATAAGTCAAAGGTTTTGAAGTATGCCTTCATCATTACATTCTATTAAAAATAGTTTTTTCTAGAAAATTTTGGTAATAATGGTGATGTAAAGTTGACAAAGGTCATATACAAAGGGGTTTAGTGTCAAATAACAAAAGATGAGAGTTCTAACTGATTTTGTCTCACTCTTGGATTGATAAGTGTCTGGGTTTGGTAGGTCTCTTAAGAATAGAAAAAAAGATATTTTGATACGAGATTATTGCTTACTGGATTCAAACTTCTTATGCAACAACCTATTTTAAGTTTGTTGTGTAAACTTTATAATATATGTAAAAATAAAAATAAAAAAAGTAAAAATGAGTAATATGGAAGTAAAAATGAGTAATATATATATTTTCTTTGATCACTCAATTTTTATATAATTAAATTATATAATTTTTATTAATTTAAACTTAAAAATTTTTAATCATTATAAATTTAAATTTTAATTTAAATTTTTTTAAAAAATTAAATATTATAATTAATTTTTAAAAATAATAATTATATAATTTAAATTAATTTATAATTATTAAAATTATAAAACTTAATACTTGACATTAGAATAAGTTAATGGTTTGAAATATTCAACTTACATATTGAAATTATTGCTGCTAAGACTGCTGCTAAAGTTCCAAGGCAGCGACACCAATTCTTCACCAATCTTTTCCGCTGCAAAGTTAAAAGTAGTTACTAGTTGTATGGATTATTTTTTATGAGAGGAAGAATAGTATATTCCTTATTGCAATTGATTCTGCATTCGGGCCTCTCTTATTGCTGTACTGCTTGCACAGCCGGGGGTTGTCTTGCATGCGCTGCTGCTAAGAAGTACTAATTCACTTTTTTATATTTTAAGTGACTTTGATAGGAAAATCTTTGTTTCCATTCCCCCACTTTAAGTCGATGTATGCTTTATTTTTTGCATGATTGTTTGTCTTAGAATCAGTTTGATCCAACAAGACAGAACTGAACTGTGATGATTAAAAAAAAGAAGGCAGAATTGAACAGTTAACTTCACTCTGAGAGGCCAAGTTCCTGCTTTTGAGACACCATTAATGATTTTCCCAAGCTAGGGAAAAGCTTAATTACTGTTAGATTTTCGTCTTTAGCGACTGATGAAGTGCCGCCCAGCAAATTAAACATATAAACAAAGTGACAGAATGAACAAGAAAAATGATTCCAGTACTGCTGCTGGACATAGATAGGCCTTTGTGGTTCTCTTTATAGGGGATCAAAATGGTTCAACCTAAAGTGCTGATCATTGGGCTTTCTTTTACACCATTTATGTACTATGTGTCACAATAGTGAATATGAGCTCGTGCACATATGAATCACTCCTTTTTTTTTTTTTTTTCATTATTCGTCGCAACGACAAAATCTAGTCGTTAATTTCCAATTTAATCAGAATTAATTATATAAAATTTTTCTTATCATCTTGTTGTATAATGAACTGAATTAGGGGTAAAATCTAGTCGTTCTTTCTTCGTATGTTTTTCCATTAGCTGGTCTATAATATAACTAGCATTCCAATTATGGCCAACGTGAGAAAGAGAGAGTCAGAGAGAGAGAGCAAGTGACCATTGCTTTCCTCACTTCTTTATTTTAAAATAAAGGTAGTAGGAATTCGGACAAAACACATTACAAAAACCACGTAAGCTCCCAAAAGGAAAGATAAAGTATGGCTTGCATGTGAGGAATCCTAAGCTTTTAAAGGGCCAACTTTTGAAGTGAGAATTTATTCTATCATGGCCCACAGGAATAGCCCTGTGATCAAGAGGCATTCCTAACATATTTTGACATTTAAGCTGCAATTAGAGAATTCCATTCTACGAACAATGTGAAGTGCACTACTAGTCATAGTTAAGCTGTCAATTTAACAACCACCGCATTTTCTTGTCATGGTCCAGGTGCCCATTTGTACCGAAATTTTGGACCGTCACTTTATCTGGCTATGTAATGGTACATTGTCTCACAGATGAAATTTGGTACGTACCCCTTTGATAATAATCCATGAAGACAGCAACTTTGTTATTCTATTTTCAGTCCCTGGACTGAGCTATCATCAAAGTGAGATGCTGAAGTGTCAAATGGCAGTATTATAGGACGGCCCCGTGAGAAGATCATAGATCATGCATGTATATGGGAATGAAATAGGAGGTCGAGATCATGTCTGATAGACTTCTCTGTATCAGGTACAAAACCATAGTGGGGTGATGTAAGAAATTGTGATGTGATTTGGGGAACAAGGTGGGCTTA
The DNA here is from genome assembly GCA_019804595.1 of Bruguiera parviflora. Lineage (NCBI taxonomy): Eukaryota > Viridiplantae > Streptophyta > Magnoliopsida > Malpighiales > Rhizophoraceae > Bruguiera > Bruguiera parviflora. Next base: position 7,245,575 of record CM034059.1, read on the forward strand.
GGGAGTGTCATCTAGTTTGGAAGCTTTCTGAGGTCTTCTTTTTCGTTCCGTATTTTCCTTTTCACAAAATCCCTTCAAGGGAAAAGGCCAGTCACGTGACATTGGCTAAATTGTTCAAAAGAGTAGTGATGGCTGTTCTCCTCATTCAAACAGACAAAGTGGCCAAAAAAGAACAATTATTTCCTACTCATATGGGAGTAACACCCCCCCCAACCCCAGCTCAGTGCATAACTTCATTGCCATTATTAGTCAACTTCTCTTTATAAACCCAACTTTATTTTGACTCCTTTTTGACTCCAAAGGGCCTTTGCTTTTAATTTCCCTCTGGCCGATTGGCGATAAGATATATTGTATCAAGTAGGGAAACAGTTGGAAGTGAGGACATGTAATGGGGCCGAAAGGAAGACCTGAGCTGGCCAGAGAAGATTCCGTATCTTTGTTGTTACATCTCAAAACAATCAAGAAACCACTAAGTGGAAATCCCATTGGTTGTTTGGGGGGGGGTGAAGTGAGGGAAGGGACGTATAAGATCAAAGTGCTTTGTTCCTTAATTTGCTGGTAATGTTGGCGTAGTGCCAAAAATCTAGTGGCTGATAAAAGAGGGATAAATGCTTTTCTTTAGTGTTGCTGTGTGGGTCCCATACTTCCTGATCTGGTTCCTGCCTGACAGAAGCACTTTCTTTCTAGTGGTTGGAAAGCATTGTCCTTGGATCTTTTTTTTTCCTTCTCTCTCTTTTTTTTTTTTTTGTTGAAGATACTACTTGGGGCTAACATCCATCTTTCTTTTGGAGGAATTGAGCTTTTGTTGGTGCCAATTGCCAATCCTTTCCTAATCACAGTCAGATGCAGATTAGAGCAAGCTGAATTCCTGCCTACTCTCGGTGACTCTAAGCAGAAGGCCAGAGGCACAAGGCACGATTATTTTGTTCTTGGCATTGTGAGCGGGTGCCATTACATGCTAGTTTAATCAAGTCAAAACTAGACCATCAACGTCAGGACTGAGGGAAGTTTAGCTATGGGAATTCCTTACCAGGCAGGGTTATGTTTAAGAAGGCATTTAGTATGTTGAATTACAACAGCAGGTGCAAAAAGAAACCATAGCCCCCTAAACCTGTATAGAAATTTTCATTAAACGACTCCATATCAATAATCATCGAAGTTTATCCAAATAACGGCAAGTATAGACCAAAAAAGAAACCAAACATGTTTCCTCTACCAGCTGGGTATAAAACCCAAGTCAGCTTGTATCATGGGGGCGAGAGCCACTGGACCAGGACAAGAATTTCCAAGTTGGCAAAAATTAAAGGTCTCCATCGAGTGCTACTGTTGCTTAGGACTCCCCCTATCCATTGACATGGGAACTAAAAAGGGAAAGAGTCCAAGCACCACTTAAATCACTCCTGCAGCTACCATCCCTATCAATACCTGAATTGCAATTGGAGTAAATGTTGATGTCTACAACTCGCACTAATCCTAATTTAACAACCTTTATACCTTCTCGGCTTAATTAAGCCCGTCTGAGATGTGCTTTGCTGGCAATTCGTGGTCATTAGATGTGGCATTAAGAAATCAATCGAATTCATTAATCTTCAGCTTTGATCATTAGGTCAACGAGTAATCTGGAGTCTATATTGCACGTGCACCCTTGTACAACAACACTATGATTATGCTGGTCTGCCTGTTTATTTTTAATTTTTCATGCATATCTATTCGATAAATATCCCAACAGATTCTTGACGGACTAATGCGTGCTTAGGATTAGGTTTTGAATGTACAGGAGACCATCACCTACTTTGGTTCTGGACAAGCAAACTTAGAACCACCGTTTGGTTGTAGGAGCATCACCATCAGGAGGTCATTCGGTGCAATACTATAGGACCTACAAACATGTATTCTTCTATATATATGTATACAAAAACACACACTTACGGCGAGAAGGTGGGGAAGTAGAGGAAGAGAGCTGTGGGGGGGGGGGTTGAGGGCAGCTTTTGCTTTTTAAAGTTGGCTGCTTTTGGATAGATTATTAGAGACTGTATGCTGACAGTGGAAACAATTGGAGTATGTTATAATCAATAAAGCAGGACCCAAGTGGACCATATGTAAATTAAAGTTTATGGGGGGAAAAATGGGAAAGGAAAAGAAAGTATGGCAGAAGAAAAAATCCCAATGCGAGAAATAATTCACACAACAAAGATCTCAGTAGAGTGGCAATTTACATCACCAATCTCAATTCCAATCCCTTGAGATTCTCACCTTTTTCTAATAATATTGGGGCCATAAAGCCACTGACTGATAAGAACGGATTCTAAGGAACTAAAATTAAAGAAAGAAAGGAAAAAAATGGCCAACCTGCCTCAGGGAATGTTGGACTCCAAGAGGCCACAGTAGAAGCTTAGCAAATCAAAGCAACTCCCAGAACTTGTCCACTCTCGGTCTCTCTTTTTCTTCCAATTGGGGACAGCGAAAAATGCCTGACCCACAAAGTGTTTTTAATTGTGCTAGTGTTAAATGTTAATAAATAACAATATGGTTTGACAGTTAATAGTTCACTTTGCTTTAATATTTTGTAATCTAGGAATAGAATTAGTCTATAGGGAATTCTCCAACAGTCTTTTCTCTAAGCCAATGCATGATTGAAGGAATTTTCTTTCTCAATCATTTTTTTGATATTATCTAGATTTAGTTAATATGGCTCATATCTTTTATGTATTCCTGTCTTACACATTGCTGAACCGATGGCAGCTTCTCTTTGGCCTTGCTACCAAACCTTTGGTTTTGCTGGCTCCTGGCTTCTGACTTGGGGTGTTTGAAAGAGTGAGTGCAATTATAAGAAAGCATAAGGAACTACAGGGGCTAGTGGCTCACACAAAACTTACACATAACAAAAGAAAAGAAAACCCACATCAAGATTATCTTCGTTGAAATTTTCAAATCCTTCCTATCAGTGATAACTCCTACCAGCTCTCTACTTACTTTCTGTGCATAAGCAAAAGCTGTTTCTGGTAGCTGCTGGGTATCTAGTTGTGCATCTTTTCTTTTCTTTTCTTTTTCCTTTCTTTTTTTTTTTTTTTTATAAATGGAAGAGGGGAAAAACAATAGTCTTTTATGTTGTGTGGTTTTGTTCTGCTTTTGGAGTGCTGCATATGGATTACTATCTCCCAAAGGTGTCAACTATGAAGGTAACTGGAGTTTTTTACCTAGTATTTGGAGGAAGAGAGAAGGTGGATGCTTTTTAAATCTTAAAACAAGCTATGACATGATTGTCTTTTTCTTCCAAAAATTTTTCAGTGGTGGCTTTGATGGGCATTAGAGATTCACTGACTGATCCTCATAATGTTCTTAACTGGGACGGAACTGCAGTTGATCCATGTAGCTGGACCATGGTCACTTGTTCGCCTGATGGTCTGGTCATTGGCCTGTAAGTAGTACTAAACAATAACCCAAACAAGGAAGGAAGCTGAAACACAAAAACCAATGAACTGAAAGGTGCCACATTTAATGAGTTCATATCAGGAAGAGTGGCTAAAGTAATGACTAATGGTTTTACTGCAGAGGGGCTCCAAGCCAAAGTCTATCTGGTACTCTTTCACCAAGCATAGGAAATTTGACAAATCTTCAGCTTGTGTGAGTATTCAGTTATCAGTCAAAAAGTACTTCCTTTTTCTGTACAGTTTTTTATTAAGCAAAATTGTTTGCAGGCTTCTACAAAATAACAATATTTCAGGGCATATACCATATGAGCTTGGTAGGCTTTCAAAGCTTAAAACACTTGATCTTTCCAATAACTTCTTTAGTGGCCAAATTCCCAGTACTCTATCCCATCTACAAAGCCTCCAGTACCTGTAAGTACAAACGATTCATAGCTCTTTTGGCACATATTTTCCTTTATTTCGATCATTTTTTTTAATAAAAATATAATATTATGAAGTGAACCTCAAGATTCTGATGTTGTTATGGTTTTCTGGACTGGGTATAGAAGGCTGAACAATAACAGTCTCAATGGAGAAATTCCTTCCTCCCTCGCTAACATGACCCAGCTTAGCTTTCTGTAATTCTCTTTATACCTTGTTGTTCTCATAAAAATATGCATTAATAGCTAGATTGATAAGCTGATAATTGTTTAATGTTCTAGGGACTTGTCTTATAATAACTTGAGTGCTCCTGTGCCCACCTTTCACGCAAAAACATTCAAGTAAGTGAATCCCTAGTGCACCTTTCCTTCAATTAAAACATTTCTTTTCTCCTGAACAAGGCAGGAAATTGAAGCACTGCGAACAACTCCAGTGGATATCAACTGATATGATTTTGGATGACACAGCATTGTTGGCAACCATATGATTTGTGTAACTGAGCAAGAATGTTTTGGGACAGCACCAATTCCACAATCTTTGTCCTTGAATAATTCACAAAGTAATTACAGTTCCCGCCTGTTGTGTTTTCCTTATTTTAAGTTTGAACTTGTTCTGTTGTTATAACATCATTGCTGCCTTTTTTTTTTCTTCAACTGTCTTACTTTTGACTTTAACACTGCAGTTCGTGATTGTCTTATCCTCTTTAAGCCATTCCATACTCTTTAGAGTAGATCACTCTCGTTTTGATTTCGAATTTGAAACCTTACTAATGTATCTTATTTTTCTGCATTTCAACTTCGTAACTATTCCATCTTTTCAAGGATACTCACATGCCTCATTAATTTTTCTTTCAAGACTCTCAGCCTTCAGGAAGCAAAAAAGGCCATAAAGTTGCTTTAGCCTTTGGTTCAAGCCTTGGCGGCATCACCCTATTAGTTCTTGGATTTGGTTTCCTTCTTTGGTGGTGGAGACAGAGACGCAACCAGCAAATATTCTTTGATGCTAATGGTTAGTAAGTCATATTTATGAACTGACTTGATCAAACAAAGTCAAAGAAATGAATCGACAGAAAAGGCATACCTTTAATATAATATATTTTTGAAATCTCAGAACAATGTCGTGAAAATGTCAACCTGGGAAACTTGAAGAGATTTCAATTCAAAGAACTACAGGTTGCTACAAACAATTTCGGCAGTAAGAACCTGGTTGGGGAAGGTGGCTTTGGGAATGTTTACAAAGGGTATCTACGAGATGGTACAGCAGTGGCTGTGAAAAGGCTCAAGGATGGAAATGCCATCTGGGGTGAAATCCAATTTCAGACTGAAGTTGAGATGATCAGTCTAGCTGTGCACCGCAATCTTCTCCGTCTCTATGGGTTTTGCATGACAGAAACCGAGAGACTACTGGTTTACCCCTACATGCCTAATGGCAGTGTTGCTAATCGCCTTAAGGGTAAAGCCTCCATCTTGGCAGCCGCTCTGTGCTGTTGTACATCTGTTATTTCACACGGAATATTCCTAGAACTTTTGCAGTATGCCCTGAATGCAGAATGAAATACTTGTAACCTAAAATCTATACTTATCCTTTTCTTGCAGCCAAACCAGCCTTGGATTGGGGTACAAGAAAAAGAGTTGCGTTGGGTTCAGCGAGGGGATTACTATACTTGCACGAACAGTGCGACCCGAAGATAATTCACAGGGATGTTAAGGCTGCAAATATATTGCTGGATGATTATCTTGAAGCTGTTGTAGGAGATTTTGGGCTGGCCAAGCTGTTAGATCACCGGGACTCGCATGTGACAACAGCCGTTAGAGGTACTGTTGGCCACATAGCCCCGGAGTATCTCTCAACTGGGCAATCCTCTGAGAAAACTGACGTTTTTGGGTTTGGAATTCTTCTACTGGAACTGATATCTGGCTTAAGAGCACTGGAATTCGGCAAGTCAGCAAACCAAAAAGGAGCGATGCTTGATTGGGTAAGCTAACCGACGATGTTCCTGCTTGTATAAAAAGATGCATAGTAGGATGCCCCTTTCATGACTGTACATGCAGGTGAGGAAGATTCGCCAGGAAAAGAAGCTAGAGTTGCTAGTCGACAAGGATCTGAAAGGCAATTACGATAGAATAGAGCTGGAAGAAATGGTTCAAGTAGCTCTGCTGTGTACCCAATACCTTCCAAGCTGCAGACCAAGAATGTCAGAAGTAGTTCGGATGTTAGAAGGAGATGGACTCGCAGATAAATGGGAAGCTTCTCAGAGAGGTGAAGCGACCAGATCCAGAACCAATGAATTCTCCTCTTCAGAGAGATACTCTGATCTTACTAATGATTCTCTGTTTCTTGTCCAAGCAATGGAGCTCTCTGGACCCAGGTGACACAATGATGATTCTTAAAATGGAGGGCAAATTTTGCGAACTTCCCAAAAGGAGGGAATCTAATCCTTGCGAAAAACAACCTCGTTATACATTAGCAACATAATAAATTTATGATCGTTACAAGGACAAGAGTCCGTACCCAGCTCTACAAGAATTGTGTCAGCTTTCCTGACCATACAGAATCCAAGATTTGAGAATGACATATAGTTGACGGTTAAACGTATTTTAGCTCCGTAAGCGAAGTGCTTTTTCCCCGCTTTTTTCTGCCGAGGCTTCTTGTGAGAATAATCTTTGAATGCAGTTTGTATCATGTCTTTGATTGCATCTCAGATTTCTCTTTATAGATATAAGAGATCATATTGTTCTCTCGGCTCCGGTTGCCTGATGCAGGCTTGGTGTTGCTGTATTGCAAGGCCAGAAAACAAGACTCAGCTTTTTTGGCTCATACCCCCCACTCGGTTTGAAGATTGGTTGGGTTGGTTAACAATGGTGATGTGGAAGCCCTGTTAATCATCCTCACCCGGGCATCCCGATTTCAAACTTGTTATGATTTGAATTAGAATTTTGTATTTTGAATTTAAATACAAAATTTTTAATTTGCTCAGGAAATGCTTTGAGGTCATGAATTTTGAATTTGTAATGTTGAAAAGCTTCGTATATAAGAAGCAAAAAGATCAGTGAAAGATTCATGCCGGAAAACATTGCATTCTCCCTTACAGTTTTCCAAAAATTCATCCGATCCATACCCAATTAATAAAAAAAAAAAAAAGAAACTTGAGAAATAAGAAAAGCAGTAGACTTCAGTTGGTCTGCAATTCTGATCCTCCTAATCAACACTGCCTCTCACAGTTAGCTTGCCTTCTTTTGGCTCTAAGTTTGCGGGACAATTGAAGGCTAGAGCAGAAGCATCCGCTGACACAGAAGGTTGCGAAGCTGTTTCCTGCATGGAGCTACTTTACGTCAAAAAAAAACAAAAAACAAAAAAACAATCCAAGCGAGGTACAGTTTTACAGTGCGCAGATATTTTATCAAATCCAGTTGACGAACATATATTTTATCCCACTCAATGTACAACGCAGCAGGCTACCTCATACCAGCAGACATGCGTGCCTCCAATTCCTGGCCTGGACGGATGTCTCGACTGCATCTTGAATTGGCAAATGCATAAGTACATCCATGTACGAGATACACTGGCAGATCACTAATGCTATCCAAATTGTGACATTCCACAACGAGCTTGTCGGAAAAAAAGAACAAAGATAACACGGTTTACCCTTCCAGTCCATCCTATCAAAGTTAACCATCAACAACAAAACGGCTGTAGTCCATAAGAGTGGCATGATATGCATCACAAGTCCCTTTTCTCTTTTCTTTTTGGCTTCTCATCAAAGAAAAGATATTCCCTAGAATTCCGTTGATCCGGTGATCTTAATAAGGTGGGTATGTCAGCTTACATGCCGTCTAAATTGGAATGGGCTGGCTAGGGCCTTACAAATTGATTACTTAATTAAACAATCTCGTATGCAATAACTCAGAAACAAACATCTTAGTATTGAACATGAAAAGATGTATGAGGGCAATTTATGGTCGACGCAAAGCTTGGGGTCTTCTATCCCCTTCCTGGAAAGAAAGAGAACCATTAGATCAATCTCCGGACAGCTTGCCAATCCAGAGTGGAGTAATATAGCCCTCAGACAGAAGATGTCCGCACATTAATGGGGTTCGCGTGCACTCGTTATTCCTTCCGTATGAGTAAAATTGTAGCTTGCCAACCTACGAACAGGTCTTAGCTTGTTCGTGGTAATTGATTGTTGGGTGAAATGGCTGTTTTGTTGAGAATTGAAATATCATGTTTTCAAACTATAAAATGAAATCATTACAATATTTAATAAATTACATATATATATATATATATATATATATATAGATGAAAGAGAGACAAATATAAAAGAAAGACAATAAAAGGTAAAAAAATAATAAATATGAAAAGAGATTTAAAAGAGAGAGAGAGAGAGAGAAATAAAGAGAAATATGAAAAAATAATAATAAAAAAGATAAGAATAAAAGAGAGAGGTGAAGTAATAATAATAATAGTTATTGTAGCATTGAGAGCTGACAATCAACGATAATAATAATAAGAAGAATTATGGAAAAAAAAGAAAAAGGAAAAGAAAAGGATAAAAATGAGAGAAGAATTTTGATTAATATGAGAAAAATTTATATAAAAGATATGCCTGAGAAATATACTTAACTAATATCATGAGATCATATAGCCCATAAAGTTGTACGGAGCAGCACTCACTGCCCATAAAAATGAGATAGCGATAATCTCATATTAGCATATCAAGTGATTTAGCAAAACATGAAATATGATGAAATAAGGCTAACTCATGTCGTATCATATAAGCGCCTAATCAATCACCCAACAGTGGTCGGATAAAACATACATTCTGATTAAGCACGGGCGTTCAGGCTCGTGTGGCCCTTCCCAAGCCTCGAGAAGTATACGGTACAGAAATCCACCGAGGCGAAGGGACTTGAGATGAGGGGTTTTAGTTTGCGCTACGTATGAAAAAGACCAAAAAGCAACACATCCTGGACGCCTTTCTGGGGTAGCCCCGTGTATCCAACCAACGCTTCGGGTGACGGGAGAGACGAAATTGCACAACGTTGCCTCGCCGTTCACTGAGAATGGATCCAGATTTCGATGAGATCTTCACAGTGGACCTCCCACTTTGTTGGGACAGTGGTTCTCGCTCACAGCTTCTCCGGGGAAACGAGCTACTCTTTTCTTTTCCACCACGTTTCTTAGCAGACGATCTCCATTAACTTATTTTCTCCATTTCTTTTTCCGTTCTCCAGCACGCATTCACGAATGAAAAAAATCATTAAGGGAGAAATAAATGAAGTCTGTGTAAATCTGATTCTCATCTCTTTCACACCGAAAAGAAGAGGGGAGCAAGCCGAGGCCACAACACTTAACTTCTTTGTTTAGACCATCACCTAAATAGACACCAACTCAAATGTGCTTAGCCCATAAATGGAATACATAGAGGCTGAGTGGCACGGAGGGGAAAGCACTATTGGGATGGCATGGCATTTGCCTGCGTGACAAACAGACAAACTTCTTAATTTGTTCGTTTTTGTCACTTCACCGGTGGGTTCCTATCGGTACATCCTTACCATCCTTGGAATCTGCTCGAAGGCGGCCCGGGGGAGAAGGGAGGGGAGGGGGCACGGTGTCTGAGAGAGAGACAGAGTGAGAGGGGTTAGAATTAACTTTGATTCTGTACAAACCTACCAAAAAAGAAACGAAAAGAGACTGTTTCCAGCAGACTATTATGAAGGTCCCGAAAGTACAAGATTTTACTCTGCTGGAGCAAATTGTCTTTTCCCATGCCACAGAAATTTTAAGGACTCTTTGCCTCAAACTCCTGCTAAAATTAACTCAATGCTCAAAATTCATTTGGCACTCCTGAGTAGGAGGCCAAGGCTGTACTCAAGTTAATGATGCTCCAAAGGGTAACAAAAATGGCAGCTGATTTCAAGGGAGAATGTGGATCTGTTAATAATCAGTTTCGTGCTATAAAACCCCGGAACAAAAGAAGCCCTACACCACCTATTGCCAGCATGAATATGAGAGGAGCTCTAATTGGTTCACCATCAGCAATCACACCTTTCCTGTTTATTCTTCCTTGGGACCTCTTGTCCAAGCTTTCCCGAAGAAGATTGCTCAATGTATCCAACCGATGCACGATTTGACGTTGTCCCCGTGCAATGACAGATATCTGCTCCATTCAAAATGAATGGCAAGTGAGATAATCAATAGGCCGTACAACAAGAAAGGCATGTTTGGAGTAACTTCAAGCAAGAGACGTTGCACTAAATTATTCAACCACATATGTTAAACATTGGGCCCTCTATGGTGGTCAACAAACATTTGTTTTATGAAATGCCCATTAAAATCATCAACCTTGCCTTAAATTTTCATTTTGGGTCCCTAAACTGGCAGCTTTTCTACTTTAACTATTTCAAAACCATTTTTATTCTATTTTATTTTTTATTTTTCACTCCACAAGTCTTGAAAAACCTTCCTTGAGAACCATCTAGATGGCGTTACAATAGATAGTCCAACCTCAAGATTCACGCACACAACTCTGACAATTCTCTTTCATAACCCTTCTAACCTAACCTAGAAGACTGCAGATTAAAAACAACGCGCTCAATCATTAAAAGACACAAGGCCTCAGTCCCATTACCTCCTCCATTAGAGGCATCTCCTTGGCCAGCTGGGATGAAGATGAGGAGTGGGGCATTTTGGATCCAGTCAAGGAACCATTGCCTAAACCAGAGATGAAGTAGGCAGTAGGAGCAGAGCCATTGCACGCTTCAGCTTGGAGAGCCATGTTTTGTGGAGTGGAAGAATTGTTTGTAATTGTTAACTTGGAATTTAGCTCTTCAATACGGGTAGTGAACTCATCTATCCTATCATTTAGAGATGAAATCTGTTCTGCAAGCTGAGTGATGACTCCCTGCAGAGCCCGTGGAAAATTAGAAGAAAAAAGAGAACAGAAACAAGCTGTCAAAGTTCTACAGCTTCATGCTGCCAACAAAATATACAAAATTAGAAAACTAGAAGGATCCTAAGATACCTGGTTTGCTGGTGCTGCCACTCTCAGCGGATTTCTACCATTAGATCTTTGATTTTTTGCACCAGGGGCAGTAAGCTTGCTGTTGCTTTGAGTTGAATACGAATGTGACATCCTGATGTGTCAAGTGAACAATGATCATGTCATCAGTTAAGGCAGACAGCCCGCACAAGAACAGCATGAACCAACAAGAAAGAAGAACCAAAATACAAAGTCTTTTTCCCAAGCTTCAGAGAACTACATGACAATAAAATCAACAGATATCACCTTTTAACATTAAAATTTGTTACAGATATCGTATCAGAAGAAGCATGAGAAAGCGGTTCCTTGGGGCTTGAAATTATATCCTCTTCTAGGCTAAGCTTCGTCCTTAAATCATCTGGCAAAGCCTACAAAGATTGGGGATTATGACAATCCATGCAGCAGAATTAACCCTAAGTGTTGCATGTCAACATACCATGACCTCATTCACAAGCTTTTCCAGTTGAATCTGTTCTATATAGGTGCGTGGGATGTATGAGCCCTCCAAACCTAGCTGCTCCGCAACGTATCTTACCATCAAGCGGTCCCTTCCTTGCACCTTTTGCAGTAGAAGGCAGAAATATTGTGTTTATATAGCTTATGGTAAAGACTAAAACATCTACACAGTCCCCATCCATAACTGGAGGAACACAGCAACAGATAATATTAGTGTTGAGAATATTGGCCATGGGCCAGAACACTACAAGGCACAAAGAATGTGCCCGTCCATTTTCTGGATGAATTCCATACTCAATCTCATAAATTCTACACTCAAGAAGGCCACTACCATTTATTAGTAATGCAAACTACAAAAATCTCCAGGTCACATTAAACAAGCAAAAGCAATATACATATTTAAAACATAATCTGAGTGATGCAAATGGTTGAAAGTAGGTGTAGATGTATTGCAGAGCCTGTTATATGTATTCCTGCCAAGACTTTTAATCTACAAAAACCTTGAAATTATCCTTTTCCAAGAAGGGAAAGTACAGAAATTATTAAGTCTTACCTGAATGTATTGGCGATTTAATTGTTCTAGCCAATCAATTTTCACACACACTCTATCATCAGAGAACACGTGGCTGCTTCTTTTAAGGATAGTTGCTATTGTGTATCCCAGAGCCATTAGACCGCCAAGCAGCCGAACACTAACTTCGAAAGTGATCCTTGGTGATATGACAAACGGAGCATCTGTTACCCATTCCTGAAATTGAGAATTATATCTCATCAAATCAGATAACAGCATGCAAATATATTTAGCCATTAAAGCTGCTAGCCACTCCCAAATTGAGGTATAATTGATTTTCCAATCTAAACTACGAGGAGAACACTTAGCTATTCTCTTATCAGCAGTATCCATTACGCACTAGACCTTGAAGATTTTCTCCATTATGCTTTTCTTCACTAAACCCCTTAAACTGTGCACATACACATGCATACATGTCACTGAGCCATGTCTGATATGTCATGCATATGCTGGCCTGGAAGGGAAGAGATTAAAAAAAGGAAAAAATGATGAGCTGTATGTAATGCATATGAAGTTATAGTTTTCGGAGACCACCAGTGTGACAATAACTACAAAGGTAAAAAGCATATGAGTACCATCCATGTATACACTCATTTTTCACTGACTAGCAACATCTAGAGGCAAGATTTGCCCACCACTTGGGCAAAAATCACAAGTTCCTAATACATATTTCAGCTGCAGTTGTACTTATAGTGATAACTAAAGTAAGATTCTGAGGGTCTAACCTCAAACATGAGGTTGTATCTTCCATCTTTATTCCTCATCCTTAGGTATGACTGGCAAGATTCTGGATCTTCACCTGGTGGTAAAAGATATATATCATAGGTCTCCTCCTTTGCCTCCTTATGCTCTTCAGACAGGGTGGCCTTGATCTGATCCACCATTACCTTCCTTGCTGACTACATAAAGGAGAAATATTCGGATGTCATGAGGACAGTATGGCTTTTACAACAATCTATAAAGGGCATAGAAGCGAGGATAAAGTAAGAAAATAAAGTCTATCAAATTGATAACAACCTTTAGTATATAAGTAGGACTTTGAAATCCGGTGAAAGGATTGAACTTATTTATGATTTTTATATGTGCTGTTTGGAGATCTGGTTCAATAAAGGCCTTGTACATAGGATATACCTACACAACACAGTGAAGCTGAGTGGTTGGAAAGCAATACTGGCAAAATGATATTAACACTTTTAAACAAAAGCTTAAGATGTACAGTTCAGGCGAACCGTCTCAGATATCTGGTGGATTATTTCTTCTGGTTCTTGGCCAGCACGTTGGATATCCCGTAGAACTCGTTTTACAAGGTCAAAATGAACTCCACCTGTCACAGACACACGCAGGTCTAGCAAAGGTCTCAACTTTTCACTTAAAGCATAGATGCCCTCGATAATCACTATACGAGAAGTTGGGACTTCGAGTGTCCTATTACAACAACACTCTAAGTTAGATGCATGAAATGCATGGACAGGAAGAAAAAAGAGGAAAAATATGCTTAGCTAATCTAGATAATAAGACAAACAAACAGAGGTGTAGAATAACTAAGAAAAATATCACTATTATTTTGAATAAAACGAAGCAGTACTCAACCTGTATCCTATACGAGAGCTAGACTTGAAATCATAGATTGGAACCTCAACTGGCCTTCCTTCCTTTAGATCATGGACATTCTTGAGTAATGTGTCATAGTCAGTCAGTCGTGGATCTGTTTCATAAAGAACTAATAACAATGATAATGCAAGCTTTGCCTCAACTTCAATTTATCAGACTATAAGGATTTAGGGCTCATAACTTCTAAAGCTTCTGGTAGCATCTTGTTGGTCATCTTTAATTCAATTCTCCTAAAGAATGACTAAGGAACAAATTTAAAATGATAATGTTGTGGATTCATTTGTGTTAGTATGTGTATATCATGTACCAACAGACCAAACAAATGAAACGGGAAACTGACACAAAGTTCAGAAAGACAATAGCACAACAAGCCATCTGACTGCCAATGCAATTAAGAACTGTACGGAAATCAACCTTCATATTGTCTGAAGGGTACCAAGCTCAAGTTTTCACTTGAACTCTCACTCACTAGAGATACGAGAGTTAATGGTGACTCTATGGGTCCATGAAATATATTTGTCTCAAAAGGTAGTGTAGATGCCTCTTTCCTTGTTGAAAGCACTCAGAACAACTGTTCAAATGACATAACAATTCAAAACCAGCAAAAGGGAAGGTTATTACCATCAAAATTACCGTCGACGATTCGGCTGGAATCATTATAGTTGTCTATTGATATGACAGCAACACTGGGCAGGAAGTTGAGTATCTTTTCTGTAAAAATTGTCTTCCCAGCCCCTGAAGGACCTGCTAAGCCTACCAGTATTATTCCATCACTATTTTGGGCTAATAACTGGCATGCACGGATAACAACAAAGAATCCCTTGTCAAACGACAAAGGATCTTGGATTGGAACAATCTCATGGCGATTAGAGTCCTTTCTCTTGACCGATCTAACTTGGTCTTTCAAGAGTCCTTGCCTCCTGGGGTGTGATTCAGCACCAGAGGTATGAAGATCCATCAAAGAATATGCCGGCTGTCTACGATGAAAACAATCATAAATAAAACAAAGCAGTAGTACTCTTCCACGAAACACAATGCAACAAAAGTGACGTCAGTTCAACTAGTACGAAAACCTCTAATTGAAAGGATCAGCCTCTCTACTGATAGGCTGCATACATACATGACTTGGAGGTCACATGTTCGAATCATGGAAGCAACCACTTTGTGAAAACAAGAATAAGACTGCATATATGTAAAGGATCTTATAGTTTGGGAGGGGGAGGAAGATGAAAAAAAAAAGGGTATACGATATAAGATAGCCAATTATATCCAGCAAACTTCGCCAGTAAACGGTTTTAAGAAACAAAAAGTGAAAATCATACGACATTGTCAAATCATGATTCTGGGATTCAAACAAAACCCTAGCCATCTGCCTATTACAAGCAAGGGGAGAAAATCTAGCATACCATACATTGGCAAGGCAAAAGAAAAAGAAAAAAAAAATCACCAGCAAAATCGAATCCTATTTAAATAGAAGGACCCATAAAAGGAAATTAACAAGTAAAAAGAAACAAATCAAGACACAAGCAAAACCGCGGCAAACAGGGGCCAAAAAATCTCGGTACCAACACTTGTACAACACAACACCAGCACGCCAAGGCAACCGCCTTTATGAAAATCAAAAACCCAGTGATCAAAACCAAAACTACCCAGATAGCTAAATGACATGAACATCTATAAAGGGAAGGCAGAACGGATCAAGAATAGACCAAAGTCATTAAATTTGGCGATGAAAAGAGCCACTAACCGAATCAGAGCGAATTGAGGTTTTTTTTTTCTTTGTTTTTTTGAGTTTCACAGTGACTCAGAGCCAGAAAAAACAAAAACAAAAAAAAAAAAAAAAAACAAAAACAAAAACAAAACAACAAACTTCGTGGTCAGTAAAAATAGCAGGTGGCCCTCTCTCACTGTCTCTCTCTGGGCCTCTCACATAATATTCTTGTATTCAATAAGAATAGAATAGAATAGAAAGAAAGGAATTGGAGTTTTGCAGGACTCCTTGTTTTCTCGGAAGGGAGGGAGTGGGGGACGTACGAATTCTGAAAGAAGCCGCAATTGCACTCGAGGGAGAGAGAAGAGTGGCAGAATTGAGTCTTTATACACACACACACACACACACACACATATATATATAGATGGAGAGAGAGAGCGAGAGAGAGAAAAAGAGGGAGAGGTAACTTTAAGTTAAAAAAGAAAGAACCAGTAAACACGGGGGGCACGAAAATAAAAATCATAACCATCACTGACTTTTTTCTTTTTCTCCCTAATTAGCAAGAAGAAGAGACCGTTTGTGCGCGATTCGATGAAAGCCCTCGCGGCTAAACTAGTCAGTGAGCAAAGACACCCCCCCCTCCCCGCACGAGGGACTCGTTAAGTTGTAATAAGAATCTGTTTACAGCTGTTGTCTGTTTTTTCGGGGGAGGACACCTACCGGATTTTGGTTTTGGACGCCTCCGGGTCGGGGGCCCAACCCTCCCCCGCGTCTTATTTCTTCAATTTCATGATGCACATTTATAACTCCTGTTTCTTCTTCTTTCTTTTTCTTTTTTTTTTTTTATTATCTGGATAGTAATGCCATATATGATATGCGGGGTGATTGTTGATGCACTTTCTTCTTTGTTGTTCACTGTGTTTGCTTTTTTTAATAATAACAATAATTATTATTATTGTTGTTGTTGTTGTTGTTAATTAACAATAATAGTATCTATTAATTAATGGCATGGCAGCGTGTATGTATGTCCCGGGTGGTGGATTTATTGTGGCGCTGCCGCCGGAGTTCATTCTTCCGGACAGTGATACTCTATATAATTGTATTTGAATAGCAGATTATATCGGTGGAATGGGAAAATAGGAGGTGGCACCTTGTTCCCATTTCTAGCCATAAGAGTTCCATAAATAAATAAATTAATTAATTAATTACATGATTCTAAAGGATCTTATGTTTAATTATTTTTATATTATAAAAATGAGTTAAATTAATTCACATATTTTAAATAATTATTTAAATTAAATATTTTTTTATTTAAATATAACTTATTTTATTTTATAAAATTTAAAGTAATTTGTTGTTTAAGTTTAATAAATTAAGTAAAATATTTTAAAATTTAAATAAAAATACGATTTATTTAAATAATTATTTAAATTAGATATTTTTATTCGAATATAATTTTTTTATACTTATCTTAAATTTTGAATAATTTATTATTTAAAATTTAAAATTTATATAAAAATATTTTAAATTTAAATAATATTTAAAATTATTTAAATAATTATGTAAATTAAATTTTTTTTATTTAAATTTAACTTATTTTGTAATTATACTGAATGTTATGTTGAACCCTCGAGCCTCGTAAACACGGCATGGAATGTCTTCGCCATTGTTGAGGTCTTAGCACGTAAAACTATAAATATTTGTGTTAGATTTTATAAAATTTTTGTCGCATTAATTATTTTTCCCCACTATACTTATATGGTACGACTTTATAAGCAGAGTACACGCATCTGTCTTTTTGAGAAGTTACCATTTTGGAAGAATAAAGTCGGTGGTGGCACCTCAAGCCATCTTCAGCTAAGATCCCGAATAAAGTGTCTGCGCATATTTTGTACTTTTTCTATATGCAAATCTTCCACAGTCCTCTTTGCTTGTGCCGGAGTAGGAAGGAAGCCTTCCATTTCCTTTCCGTGTTCTAGGGTTCGGGGCCCTTATTTCGTGTATTTGTTAACCTTGGTCTTCTGAATTTCCTGCATTTGTTTGCTCGCAAACTCGGAAGTCGGTGGCTTGTGGGGACTGAGGACAGGCTGGTTTTTTTTTTTTTTTGGGGGGGGGAGAGGAGGCTGGCTAGTGGGAAAAAACTTTTTTTTTTTTTTTAAAAGAACTTTTTTGTTTCTCTGATTGTGGTCAATTCTGCTGTGCAAACCATTTTCTTGTCATTTAGGAATTGTCTGTCTAAAAAGTTTTATAAACAAATATAAAAAAAAATCTCCGAGTGTTAACGATACGAGAATGACGCTCTGAAAGTGTCAAACTTGGGACACCGGGCCAAATTTTTTCGGACACATTTCTGAACAAAGCCTAGTGAGTCATAGTCTTCAGATTTTGCCGAAAATTAAAAATAAATAAATAAATGAATAAAGTCATGGTCTTCAGAGTCCACATCGACATCGCCATCTCTTTTCAAAAAGGAAGCTACCCATTAAATCCAGACACCTTACCCTGTATTGCATAATTGTAGTCAGTCTCTTTCATCATAAATAACGGACATTGAACTTTCGAAGGACGGACCAAGTTCACAGAAATTGGGGGAACAAGTTCCATCAACACTATTCAACGAATCAACCTTTTTTTTTTCTGATAAAAAAAAGAAGAGAGAGAGAGAATGTGGTTAGACTTCGATACCATCGTCATCGTTTGTAGAGGGCTCAACAATTTCGGAGGAATTGGCGGAACAGGGCGCACTCTTGACCCTTTTTTTTATGGGGGGGGGGAGGGTCTGTCAACACTGTATAACAGTTGAAATTATTCTATCGGAGTAATTTTGAAGTTATAAATTTGAATTACAAAAAAGCACTCTCTTCTCTCTGTGACAGTCTCGTCCGCCGCAACATGCTTTTTACTGTTTGACAAAGCAGTGATAATCAATCAGATCGTACTTAAGATTCGTTCGCACGCTGAGTTTGCTACTGAGCAATATATATATATATATATATATATATATTGGGACAGCTAGAAGTTTATGGCATGGATACTGCGGTGTGCGGGCATTGATATCTTGGGGGCATTTTGATGGCCCTTCCTTTTTTCTACGGTACAATTAATTCGAATTGACAATTGGGGGGGGGTGCATGGACTCTGGAGATTGGTTAATGGTTAGGAGAACCATCCAAATCAAGGGCCACATGACTCCATAGATTGCCCATGTCTCCGCTCGTTACTTTTCTTGTTTGACCACTCGAGAAAGGGTATACTCCTGGGGCACCTGCCCAATCAATTTGGTGAGAAAAATGGGAAGCAAAATCCCGGCGAATGGAAAGAATCTAATGATGAAGCATCTAACGGAGAAAGCTGAAAAGAAACATAAAAAAGTGCTTCTCCGTATCTTACGCCCCCGTTAGTCTACATTACCGTTATCAATTGTTTACTGATAAATATAATAATAATTTTTCATTAGATAAATATTACTTGTTATTATTATTATTAATCATTTAAGTAATTAATTACAATCTCTACTTCTTATAATAATAATAATAATAATAATAATAAAGATATCTAATTAATTACAAATACTATTATTACATTTATGTAAATTAAATACGTGTAGCATTTAAAAAATCATTTAAAAACTATTTCTTTATCGTTTTAAAAAAAAAAAATTTAAAGAATGTATCGGCAAATAACAATCTTTTAAAAAAATTCATCGAATGCCTAGTAACTTCTTTTTTCTTTTTAAATTAAACAGTAGCATCACCCTCCCCCCCTCCCTCCAAACCAAGGGTCTCAAAATTTTAAATTGCACTTGTACTCGACAGGCATTTGGAAGGTTTTAACTGGCAAGCACACTGCGTAATGCATACCACATAGCATCTTCTCGCAGAATGCCAACCGTTCAGGATGGCTCTCACTCAACGCGACTAAAATGAAAGAAAATATTTAAAAAAAAAAAAAATCTTTCGCTCACAGCAATTTATTTCCGAAAGTTCGATAATAGAACTATTTTTTGCTGAGTTTTTGAAAATTATATACAAGAAAGAATTATAGGTATAAAAGAGACAAACGCTTACGGATTAAATATATATCGCCTGTACAGAGACATAACGGAATCCATTTATATACTCGGATGACACTCTGTTGGAGCATACTTGAACCCCACGACTATATTCCAATGGCGTCTAGTTTTCGTCATTCAAAAATTAAAACAAGATTTAAAGATAGGCGAGCCAGGCACGCCAGCGTTAATAGTGGTAGATATACCCTGATGTATGGTAGTTAAGTTAATGTTTAAAAAATGAGAGCGCATGCATAGCCGTGCACATTCGCGAGAGCCAATGAGGATGTGCTTATTTCTTTGGACCAAACATTTGAGAGAGCATGTGCAAACTAATCAACTTTGATCGAAATTAATTCGTGATTCCTGTCTGAAAAACAGTTTATTGGTCTCAAGTTTGACGATAAGCGATGAGTTGAGTTCAACATACAAATTCACTAGAGGAAATGAAACCCGACTGTAATCATGGACCCGAGTTCATGCGTTCAAAAGGGAACGAGTTGGACCAAAGTGGCTGGGCCTAGTTAAGGCGCCCCCCCCCCCGGCACTGAAAAACTTATTATAATCGGTTTAGATATACTCCTTGGTGTGGCGCAAACAAATATCAAATACAGAAATGAAAATCACTGATTGGGCGCGGCTGATTACGTGTTCACAAATCTGCAGTTCTGCCTAACTTCTCCATATTTAAAGCTATCAGGACTCGTGATATTCCCCATTTTCACCATTGACTCTGCATATTGCTGGAAGAAAGCGAGGGGGTCATGAGCATACTTGACGACAAGGTCCTTCGTTTGAACCGCAAATATACTGGAGTACAACTCTTGGTCCGAATTTAGTAGTCCCTCCCCCTTCAGCAGGTTTTGATAGTATGAATTGTCGAAAATTTCAGGCGTGACATAGTCCAGTTGGGACACGTTATTGTCTCCGCCTCCAGCAGCTGGGCATGTGGACTTCAAGCTGTTGAGGCGTGCCTCGGACGTTGGACTTCTGTCAGAAGTTGATTCATAGTCTCCATAAATCCTTTGTCTGAAATTTGCACACCGAGCCACGCCAATGGTGTGTGACCCTGCAGAATGTATACACACATACACCACCGAGCATAGAGGAGATTTGCAATCATATGGAGTTAGCTCAAAGTTGACGCTGTTTCACCAATTAAGAACACATGTTATCGTTACCTGAAAGAGCTACCGTGTCAGCGACTGACAGGCCTTGGTAGTGGAACTTGGAAATGATTGATACCAGGACCTCATTTCCTGTTGGAATATTTATCGTTGCAAGACCGTAGCTTGCAGTTTTAGAATCTTTCCTTCCGAGAGGAACTTCCCAATATGGTCCACCAACCTGACGACATTGTCCCAATAAACAGAAAAGAAAATCAGAAATGCCGGCCTGTCCGGGCAGAATTAACATTCTCATTCCAAAACTAGTAGGGTTTAGTGTGCACTACCAGAGTCACAGCATCTCTTGCAGCAATGGCGAGAATATCTGCACAGGAGACTATTCCGGAGCAGTCGGATTCAATTTTGTTCTTCATCCTATCAATTATACCAAAACCATGCAGAGAGTTTACGTTTGGAGGTGCTGTCTTCTCTCCTTTCAAGGTGATCGTGTCATCCAACAAAACTGACCCATCACACCCCTGCACCAAATACATACCCATCAAACCATACATTAATTACCTCTTTGTTTTGTTTTTTGTTTTTTTTTTTTAACCCCAGAATTAAAACTCATATTTTGTTTAAATTTAAGGGGGTTGGGAAGTGAACTATTTCCGCCCATGAGCTTTGCTCTTGTGGCCAACTAAGCTGGCCTACTTGGTTCGATAATTGCATCAACTTATGGAAGAGACAATTAAACTTTCAAAAGTCGCAGTGGAAGCAGAACTAGGTGATAATCTTTTTAGTATAACCTCAAAAATTAATTTGTCTTTTAATGAGATGATACAAGATAAAGATATCGTGGAGACCTGAACAAAGCAGTCGTGGAAATGTAATCGCAGTATTAAAGCTGCATTGTGAGGATCGGAGAGCACCGCACACTCCATTTCCTTTCTAATAACTTGGAACACGGTGGGGCATGAAGATGCATAGTAGTCCAACGTCAACGGAGGGTCACTTGCATGCAATATGCTGCCGAAGATGGGGATACAAACCAAGAGAAACCATGGCAACATCGGGGGCATTGGGTGTAGGCAAGGCGCCATGATGTTGGCTTATTTCTGTTTTTTCTTGAAAGTGAGTGGGAAAGACTGGTTGGACTGTTGAGATATATATGTACAATAATTTTGGATTTTGAACAATTCATTTCCTTGTGCGTAACCGATTGAGTATTGTTGTCTGCATAAATATCCCCACTGTCAATAGAAGATACAACTAATTTTCGCCTGGTTGGTGGGAACTTCCAAACCATATTCACCCAAAAAGATTAGAAACAGAGAAAAAAAAGTTCACAAACATCTATGCGGTCCATTTTGTCAATTACTTAAAGCGCAAGCCACCAAACCTAAAAACCAATGAGTATTTTGACAGCCAAAATGTCTGCCCCATTCCCTTTCATGTTTCATCCCTAATCCCCTTGCCCAAGTTGACGCATCGTGCACAATAACGTCTTCATTAAAATAGAGTTACCCCTGGGCATTGATCTATATATTATTTATTTATAACTCTGGTACTGTTGCTTATTGGGTCTGATGTTCTAATTTGAACGATTTAATTTAAAATAAGTACTAATATGGTCTTCGAAAATTGGTGGGTTTGAGATAATAATACTAATTTCCATGACACGAAAGTAGCATTACTCATACTTATGTCTTCGTCCGGGAGATACAGGATCTGTGGTTCTGCTGTCGAGGTCAATCTACATGCACCCTTAGCAACCATTCTTCAAGAACAAGAATGAAAGAATGCACACTCTATTTGTGGGTTTTTTTTTTTTTTTTTTCGGTTGTTGTGGTGGTGGGGTGTGGGGGAGGGATATGGAAACGCACGGTAACGTAATCGTTGGGAATATTATAATTTATTTATTTGATTGTTTAACCTTTTCTTCTGAGGGAGAAGGGGGGGGGGGACTGCCTTAAATGGAAAGATACAATCAAAGCTCGTAGTAGTGAACGGTGAGTAGATTTGTAGATGATACCAAACGTACGGTAGAACTGCAAGATTTTAAAGATCAGATTCACTTACCAGACATAAGATTAGAACTCAGGTTATCTTTCATATATTTTTAGTTCACTTTCCAAAAGTTGTCCTGGAAGCTGACCGTAACGTAACAGGGAACTGACCACGGTATTAATGAGATTTCTCTCTCTCTCTCTCTGTTTTTTCCTGTCCCCTATTTTCTTAGCAACATCGATAACAAAAAGGACGTGAAACATCGAAAGGCCACCTTTTGCTTGTGGCCTGCGGGGGCTGAGGAAATAAAAGATCTATATCTCAAGCTGAAAATTTAAAACAAGGAGAGTTGACAGTTTTAACACTCATACCATATTATTTCAATTGCTTGAATGGATATAGAAAATGAAAATTGGCTCCAATAGAAGAGAGCGCCTGATAATCAAACCCTGACCTTGCATCAGCAGTTCCATTTACAGCAGGGCCAAAAGAATCATACTAATCAGAAAGAAACTAGAAGGAAAATAATATGGCCCAAAATCGCATCAAATGCAAAAATGAAACCATCAAAATCTTCGGTATGCTGCCACTATTTTTACATCAATATAAATACTTATACACCTATTGGCCAGCCAAAGTTCTAAAACCTTTCCTGGCAAATGAATAATCATACTGCTCCCTTACTGCCGACCTCGCTACTTCAATATCTGATTCAAATCTAGGCTCTCCATGCACAAATCCCTTCGATTGTGAAGGAACTGTTTTCATCTCTCTTGCTTCATTTTGGCTGAAGATCACATCAGATGCACAAGACCACCTCTAATTCCTCGTCTGCAGAAAAAACAAAAGATGGAGACATTTTCTCTCAGTCTATGCAAACATTTCTCCACCGAAAATAAACTGAGATCACATATGCCTTCGGCCCCACAGAAATTATGTAGCAATGAACCTTAGTTCTGAAGACAGTTGCAAACACATTAAGTTACTAAAGTTTTTACCGTCCCCAGCCCAGCTTCTAAATTCTAACGGATCATTTAACAGTCTTGGAAAGTAAACCCGATCAAAAAGCATGCACAAGACAATAAAGCACCGTAGCACGTTCAATAGGGAATTCAAGTGGCTCATCCCAAGTTTCAGACCACCTTTGATTTACTAAAGCAGAGGCTTGGTCAATCTTCGTGCTCATCTTCACCTTCAGAATCTGCAAAACAGAATCAGAGGGAAAAAGCATGAAAAGTTTGACTTAACAAGAAATTAGGTTCAAAGGAACACCATACTAAGGCATAATTTTTTGAAAGGCTCATAATGCTAAACATCAGCTCATAGGTCATTGATTAAGAATCTAGATGAAGAAGCTAGTGTAAGGAAGAGAAAAAAAAATCTCATGGGTTTGCTTTCACCAAAAATTAGATCTCAGATTCTCAATCCTGCATCCTATTTTATGCTACAGCCATTGCTTCACAAGACCAAATAGTCCACAGGTTTTTGACATACCAGATCTAACGTCATCACTGAGCTGGCCCCTAGCTTGGATTTGCTTCACAAGCATCCGGTATATCAAGACCCACCAGTAAATGTGGAGAACAAGCAAGCAATAAAGAAGCATATTGAATGTGTAATAGTATATTGGACCATCCACTGCATGTTTCTCCCTGTCCAGTGTCTGGACAACTTCGTAGCTGCCATTAGGAGAAAGAAAATAAGCAAGTAATTTTGTTTTGTGTCAGTCTAGCTGTTAAAGATTTAAGAGACAAACCATCAAATAAGCAAATGAAGAGGCTTAATTAAAAAAAAATAGACAGTTTCTTAAAGCACCAGTTATAAATACACCCCCCCCATACAACAACAATAACAAACCTCAATCCCAAATTTAAATAGAGTTGGCTACATAATTCTTTTCTCATCATTCTGTTTTGTTATAAACTGAGTTTGATGTGAGACGTAATTGTTCTAAATTCCCCCATGAATCTTTTAGGGTCAAACTCAATCTTTATTTTACGGAACATGACAAATCAGAGAGGCAAAATTGTTTTTCTATCAGGATAAAAAGAAGTGTAGAAATTCTTGGTCTCTTACAAAAAAAAACAATTATAATGTTGTCTCCCAGCTACTAGCTTGAATAGAACCATCAATAAGACAAATGATTCATTGCTTCCTTAAATAGCACAATAATAGTCACTTTCCGAACTCTGTTACAACAATTTCATATTTACAGAAGTTGCAGCACTTTAAGAGGCAAACATCTATAAATCAAGAAGCTTAATGGATTAGATAGTTTAAGTTCAATGTGTACAAACCTTGTACTCCAAAGTACCCAAAATGGATAGTAAATGAGACGCAGCAAAATCCAAGACAAAACAAAAAGGACAAAGGCAAAGCTAGCAAGTCCTTCAGCACCACTGTACTTGGACATTTTCCCAACCTCCAAAAATACATCACTAGCATCATGAAGAGCTAAAACAACTGAACCTACGCGAGCAAACCTGCTAGCAAACAATACAATGAAACATTATCTCACCATTTTACCTATAGTTTAATCCCCACTAATTTGTTTGTGACATCAATAGGTCTTCATGATTGGTGGTAAGTGATGTTGTATCTATTCAAATTGCATACTTTGACTTCTCTTACCTTTTGTTGAAGTTAAAACCCATAGACTTGAAGCGCGAGCCTTTGTGTAATAGTACAATTACTCTATTTTGACTTGAAGATCACAAGGTTGGATCACAGAAACACCTCTTCGAAAAAACAAGGGTAAGGATGCAAATATTTAACTCTTGTCTAGACCCACAGTGTGTTAACCTCGTGCACTAAGAGACCCTCTCCAAAACCCATAAACTTCTTAAATCAATGGAACATCAAGAAAATATAAATAGGATTCAACCATGACACACCTGAATATGTAGGACAAAACAATAAGAATGACAGTTGCAACATGATGACCCATGGACACACCAAAATCTGAACGTCTTGTTTCCCAAAAAATCAGAGCAAATATGGAGTACGTGTAAAATCCCGCTGCATACATGTATAATCCTTTCAGTTTTAACCTGTGATTCATGTGTAAGTCACACCATTGAGTTCATACCGTTAAAAACTTCAAGCCTAGGAAAATAAAAATTTAATATGAGAATGGTTGAGGCCAACAGATATTAGACTAACAAAGTTACAGCTAATAGAAAAATGAACGACAGTCTTTACTTCATTTTTTGGTCTGGCCAGACCTGGTCTCCGGGCCCTACCCAGAAATTTTTGGTGTTGGTAAACCAAGACTCATCATGAGTAACATAGAGAGCCAGAACCTCAGCAGAAAGAAAATAGATGCATTTCCATGCTGATTCCTTGAACTTCTTTATCTTCTTCCTTCTCTCACCTGTCTGAACATCAAGTGCCTTATGCCCTTTTCCAAAAAACAGGCGTCTTCCTACTCTCTGCAATGTGCACATTCACTTCAGACTGACCTCCAAAAATACTAGGTAAACATGCAGAACAAAGAAGTAGGAGGACAAACTAGAACTGAACACAAAAAAGAAGAGTAACAGTAGACAGGATAAAGAAGTAGTACAGACAAAAGGACAGTGTTCACTGGGATGAAACAGCTCCATCCATACTTCCAAGTTTCCATAAGTTATCCAGGGAAGAAATAATAATGTAAATGAATTGGAAGGCATTGGAACAAGAACCACAACAATGCACCACTTTCGTAAAGTTGAATGCCCTATCCAGAAAAGGAATATGAAAATATTACGCAACCCTCTCAAGATATATCTTCCCTCTTCACCATGAAATGTCAATTGCAAAAGATGAAAATTATCTTTAAAAAAGGCATGTGTATTTATTGGCTTTCCCCTAACCAATATACTCCTTGCTTTAACACACAAGACAGCAAGTTGTTCCGTTAGAATCAGAAGATTTCTGACTCTCCAAGCTTAAGTTCCAACTATCCAAGTTCTTCTCCAAGCTTTAACAAGATCATTTTCCAATCTAATTCTTACTATGTCCTCCCATTTTGTCAATTGGAAAAATAGACAAAGTAAACATTTTCGAATCAAAATGCACAAATGACAGAACAGCATCAAATCACGTTCAGAAAGATCCAAATTACAGAAAATGATATAATGCTGTCAAATTGACACACAACAACTAACAACCAACAACCCATACACTCTAAAATGCGTGGCACACCCAAAGCACCAAAAGGCGGAGTTCTTCAACGTCCAGACTTGACAATTGACATGCAGAAACATAGACAGAAATCTATATTATACTAAACCAGAGGTTTTACTCAAGCTTTATTTGTTTACATTGCAATCTTCTGTTTTTCGCTCTTTCTTTTGTTTTTTTTATGCTGACAACAAAAACATCGGGAAATTCTTTTCCGTGTTTAAAACATGAAAGTAATTTTTGAGAAAAAAGCATAAGAGGAAAACCACAAAATTAAGGTTTTTTTTTTTTTTCCGTGAATTGCCTTTGGTTTGTCAAGCATATCAACGTTCTCTACACAGACACACGCACTCTCTCTCTCTCTCTCTGCATCTTTTCTTCTTTCTCTACAATTCCTTTCTCTAAAATAAATCCTCCCTCATCTCTCCACACTATCTTCCTTTAAATTTTCTCTCTTTATACTCTCTCCCCACATATTCTCTCTCTACTCTCTCCACGCCATCTCCCTCCTCTAAACTTCATCTCTCTATTCTCCCTTCCCCCTCCAGGCCTCCACAGTTTCATTCTCTCGTCTCTCCCCACACTTTATCTATTCTCTCCTCTCTCTCTCTCTCTCTCTCTCTCTCTCGCTCTCTTCACATTTTCTTTTCTATATCCATTAATTATTTAGAGAAATATTATTGAAATAAAAGTAAATGAAAGCACGTAAAGGAAGTAGACATAAACAAAGAACACGGCAAATAAAGTGCGCGCGTATATATATATATACATAAAAGACAGCTAATAAATAACAACGACGACAACAACAACAACAGTTAGCCTAGTTAATGAAAGGAATACATAAAAGAATGAAGTACATATTCTAGAAAGATTCATTAGAAGAAAAAGGTTACTTCCACATTTAATCATATAAAAAATTTTGATGAGTTTTGTTTTTTGTTGTTGTTGATGTTTATTTCTCTTTTTCTCACAAATCAATACTCGAAAAATTGCAGCAACTTTAATAGTATGAATTAAAAAGTGATGAGGAAGAGAGAAAAGATGGCAACCTCGAATACAAATCTATCGAGGAAGAAGCGAAAAGAGGGGAAGAAGAGTGCAAAAAGTGGAAGAACGATGTAATCCCCGTAATCTGGGTAGGATTCATAATCCCAGTTGATTGATTCCAGCAGACCCATCTCGGGTTTGGATCGGATCAGAACCTTTTCGATTGATTCAAAGGATTTTTTTTTTCTTTGTTTCTCCCCAGCAAAGAGAAAAAGGAGCGCGCCCCCAGAAAGGAGAGAGAGAGAGAGAGAGAGAGAGAGAGAGCTTGAAGATGTGGTGGCCTATAGTAAGAATGACAGAAAGCTTCGGTCCCTTTGGGGGCCTTCCCCCGTCGCTCTGCTTTGTATATTCCAAGACACAAAACAGCACAAACGAGAGTTTTGTCTGGATTCCAATAACCCAGCCAGCCAGCCAGCCAGCCAGAGCAGCCCCATAAATCTGTTCTTTTGGACCGCTTGACTTTTGGGTTTTCTTTTCTTTTCCTTTTTTCTTTTTTTTCTTTTGCTATTTGATAAAATTGCCCTCGTCGCCTGTGCCCCCCATCCCGGCTATGCTCGTTGGGGTTCCGCTTCACTGGACTTTTATCTGGGGAAAGGTTAAAAAGCATCTCATTATTTCGTGCGTTTTCGTCGTAGCGACGGGGCTTGCTCGGTTGTAGCCGCCGACTAGTAAGAATCCGCGACAGAAAGAAGCACGTGATCCAGATGTCATGACTTCGAGGGTTGCCACGTGGCATCGAGGGAATCATTTTGGCCTCCCACTTCGCAAAAATGCCACCGTTAGTCCGTTACCGTCGGCTGCCTGCTCCTCTCGGTGTTAATAATCACACCCATAAATTAATGACGGGTAATAGTCTCATCCAAATTCTCTTAAAAAGACAATCGTCATTTCAGTTTAATCATTCCAGTTTTCAAAATAATGTAAAAAAGAAAAAAAAATATATATATACTTCAAATCACCAACGAAACAAATCACTTTGATTGCTAATTACTACTTAAAAACTAATGAAAAATCAATTTGTCGTCAGTATTCATTTTCATTTTCCTCTAAAGACCTGTCTTTTTAGTATTTCTTTCGTTTCTTTTTTCAACTTGTATAAAATTAAGACCTGTTCTTAATTCATTTTCTTAATTTGTTTATGTTTGGTTGTCTTCTCTACGTAGACCGGCAAGCCGACCCCCCGGCCATCCCCACTCCTTTTGTTTTTCCTCTTTTTTGTCGTCTGTCTGTCGGTGTTAGGGGGACTTGGAATTTGGTTGGTAAACTCCTCTACCATACGAACCGGTGGTGGGTGCGTCTGGCTCTGTGCTTGAATTCCTTTCTTTGTTTCTGAAGACCAGACGAGCGTAAGAAGGGACTGTCCCTCGAACGCCTGTTACATCAGCAGAAATACAACAATCCGTCATTGATGCGTGTTAATAATGAAATGCACAAGCTCCTCCAATGCCAAGACCTGATCTTTATCTATTTGCTTGACGCTGAATCATTCGTTGTCCCATTGGATCATGGAGTCTGCTGTACCGCTTATGCCTTCCCGTTATCTTCCGGAGACCTCACCATTGGATTCCGTTCTTTCAGTCTGCACATGTTCAAAGGCAATATGTATCACAGTTATCGGTATACTATATGTATCGCAGTGTCGGCATACTGCCATGCAAAGTTACAAGTAGCAGCTCACCTAACCTCCGAACAACAACATAAAAGACGGCTCCCTAATAAGTATTGTTTGGCAAATTTGTCTTTTTTTCTTTGGTTTGGAAAAGGATTTCTTTCGACTTTATCGGGACTGAAAGAAAGAAACTTTTCGAATTGGGTGACACACTGACACCGGGGTTTTTCTTCACCCTCCAATTTTCATTGTTGGGGTACCTTACTTGCTGAGTAAAGACATCATCTTCCATAATTCAACAATTAAAAAGGAAGAAGATATTTTTATTTTATTTATTTTGTAGTGAAAATTAAAAACCAAAAAGACTACTAAAGGGTGCCTTCAATTTATATTTACTTCTTTTTTTTTTTCAATTTGATTTCCCAAATGATTTTCCAAACCAAAGGAAAATTTCCAACAAAGGCCCTGATAAAACCTAAAAATACATGGCTTTCCCTCAAGTTCTGCGACCACAACAAAGAATCAGTCTTTATGCGCCTCCCACTGGGGGAGTCAAGTTTAACCCAAGAAGAATGCCCAAAATAAGATTGTCTCTCAACTCCTCCAAGACACATATTACTGCTTCAGAGACGCACCCAATTACAGGTACCTCCTCCCTTAAGTAATATTACTCCCCCCCCCCAAAAAAAACCCCGGGGGCCCTCAAAACTTATTTCGTTTTTTTTTTTTTTTTATGTTTAAACATTGCTTGGTGATCAAATCAATTGAACCATCGGTTATTTGCATTGAATAATTTCAGGAGGTCCCGGTGGAGTCTCTAATCCAGGAATACGTGTCTTTGTGAGGGAAAAGAGAGTGAAAAATGCTGCTTTGGAGATTGAAAGCAAGGAACTTGAAGTGGAGAAGAAACCTATTGAGACGACTGTAAGATTTTTTTCCTTTTAATCTTTCTCTGTCGTTCTACTTCGATCTCAACCTCGATGTTAGAGCTGATTTTTTTCCTTTGCAACCTTTCCTAATATAACTGCTTCTTTTTTGTCTTTTTTTTGTTCTACTTACGTTAGAAATTGGGGTGTATAAGAGGCCCCTGCATTTGACTGACAACCTGCTTCTATTCTAACCGAAATTTAGTGATCGATAAACAGCAAGTCGAATCTTCACCATTTTCCTTGTGCAGATGTTTGTGTTACCTGATATCGAAGAATTTGCATATAAAAGTGCTAATGGATTTTCCCAGTTGAGTAAGTACCTTCTTTGGCAATGTTATCATTTTACAATGGGCGGGTCTAACTATTTGAGATGCATACGATTTTAAGTGCTCTATGAATTCCAGTTTGCATGAGTCTACACTCCTTTTCAGGCATACTTTTGGATCAACTTTCTAACTTTTAATTTGCAAGGCGTAGAGAGAAATTATCTTATGGAATGAAACAGCCAGAGATAAAGAGATAGATAAAGAGAGTTGCCATGGACTTCTGTCCTAGCATTGTAATATACC
Organism: Bruguiera parviflora; assembly: GCA_019804595.1. Taxonomy (NCBI): domain Eukaryota; kingdom Viridiplantae; phylum Streptophyta; class Magnoliopsida; order Malpighiales; family Rhizophoraceae; genus Bruguiera; species Bruguiera parviflora. The sequence goes on from CM034059.1 coordinate 7,276,302, forward strand.
TGAGATTGAAATGAAATAGTGGGTGTGAATGCAGTTTACAGACTTTGCACTGGGTGGCTTCAACCCTGGCCTACAACTTTTTGGGGCACATGATAACAAAGCACATACTTAATCATCATGTATCAAATATCATCTGAGTTGTGTAACATGTCACCATTATGCAATTTTTGTGTTTAGACACACTGATTTTCTCAGAGAAATTGTTCTGCAGGAAGGTCAAAACTAACCAAGGATATGCCACCTGTGGACACCGAAACTTCTTCTACCATCAGGCCAATAGGTATCCAGGAGTGTGTGCATGCAATTGGTTTGTGAATTTCCAAGATCAATTATGTGGGTGGATAATCATTATTGGTTAAGAAGAAACTGAAAATCAACAAAATTTGGTAACTAGATCTCATGGAAACTGATATTTTTCTAATTGAGAGGATTTATACAGCACATGAGAACAAGCCTTTGAAACAATCAATGCATGAGCTTGAAGAAAACTTAAAACAGAGAAATTCTTGTCTTTTTCTCTTATTCCAGTAAGTTCCCAGTAAAGTTTGATGTGCTTTGGAATGTGATGAAAATTCTGAACTGACTGGAGACTACAAGGCACCAATGACACTCAGGAATGCTAACTTGAGATGCCAAAGCACATGATTGAAAATATATTTATTGCCTGTCTAATGTAAGTAAAGGAGTCCTTTCTTTACGGGAGTGTCTCACTCTTGTGCAAACATCTGATGTGATTAGAAAACTTTAGTCCATCAATTTTCTTCTATTTTTGTCTCCCACCAAAAGCAGGATGTGCGTTACTCCTTAAGCACTGATCTATTTACCAATTGAACTCTTCTTATCACTCGTCCTAAAATGAAAGAAAGATCAGCTAGTCAGAAATAGTTACAGTTCAGTGGCCTGAAAAATTTTCACCTCACATAATCTGTTTCTGACCCTTGCACTTTGAGCATTCGCCAATGTGTAATCTCATTGATTTATTGAAGTACCATTCAATAACTAATGTGGCAAGTGGCAACTGGATTTTGCATTTCCAATTTCCTGTATAGATCTATAGATCTTATCCTTAAAGGAAGCAGGAGCCAATCTCCGTCAAAAAAGTTTGTGTTTCTGTAATAGGTGTTTGGTGGTGCCTTATGTATTCAAATTGATTTAGGTGAACCACCAGCTAACTGGGAAATGGTACTTGAAGGGATTCGCAAAATGAGGTCATCTGAGGATGCTCCAGTAGACACCATGGGATGTGAGAAAGCTGGCAGTTTTCTTCCTCCTATGGTATAGTTCTTGTCAACTAATCAGTTACTGGAAAGAACAGAGAGCCTAATCTGCCGGTGCTATCTCTCTCTATCTGTCTGTCTATTTTTTTTGGTTTTTTAAATTTTTTTTTTTTTTAATTCTTACTGGTGCTATCTCTTTAATAGATGTAGATGTACTATTTAGTTAGAATATCCCTTCATTTCTTCATTTGTGAGAAAGAAGTTGCTGCACTTTCACTTTAAGGCAGTCAATATTTGCAGCTTTTTTCTTTGTTTCTGTGGTCACTGTACAGAGGAAGTCTGCTGCACTAAAAGTCCCATTCTTGCATTGTGCTCATAGAGTATGAAATTTTCGTTGTGATTATACCACCATTCATGGGTGAGCCAGCTTGAAGCTCTTGAGATATACTGAATTGCTCATATTGTAAAAGCAGATCCACAGGTATTTGAAGTGCTTTGGCATATACTTAGCAAGAGTTTGTTGTGTTACGCTGCTGATGGAGGTTGTTTTAATCCTCATAACAATGGGGGACATTCCTTTTGTTGTGGTTGATATTTATTGCCATGTCTCATGTCGATAAATTATTGTCATAAGCCTCATAATAATGATCAGCAGGTCATTAAAAGGAGAACAATCTTGTCATCATCTTGTCTTGACAATGAAATGTTGTCATCTGAGGAAATATACCAATTTTGGCTTAAGATTTGTGTGGAAAAAACATATGTCTGCAAATTGAATATTTTCTCCAATACTATGCATTTTTTTAATGACCATTTCAGTAGTTAAACTATCTTTCGATTTGCACATTGAAAGTTTAAAACTTTTGATGCCAGCCTCATTATTTTCTCAAAGCCTCCAATGTGTTCTTTTGCTTTCTAGTAGAATTCTGAGCTGTATAGAGTTAATGTCTCACATATTTTTTTCATTGAGCTCGTGTCTTTTCCTTCTCTTTTTCCCATTTAGGAAAGAAGATTTGCTGTCTTGGCATCTTCCCTTTTGTCTAGCCAAACAAAGGATCATGTAACTCACGGCAAGTTCTTTATACTGACAATTCTATAGTATTTTTTATTACACTTTGTAGATATAATTTGTAAAATGATAGCAAACCAACTAGTTCTCTATGTGGATGATTGCTGTTAATGTGGAACCTAATTGTAAACTGAAGTTATACCCCCAAAAAGATCTGAAGAGTAGATGGAAATGAAGTGAGGACCATACCAGGGGCTGAAAAATGAACAGCCACAGCCACTGATAGAGAAGACTAGGTTCTCATAAATGACATGGCTAGTTAAAGAAGCAGCCCATTACTAACTTGAACTATCAATCAGACTTGATTGTTTGATACTTTTGATGCGTAAGAATATAATTTCTGACAGTGAACTAGTTATAAGAGGCACTGAATCATAGAAAAGAATATCTCAAACCATGATGCAATTGAAAAAGATCATCCCAGTACATGAGACTTCCACATTTGTGGGATCTGGGGAAGGGTAAATGTACATATCCTTTGTTTTTGCAAAGCAGCTGTTTCCAGGATTCGAACTCATGACCACTAGGTCACAATGGAGTAACCTTTCCATTACACCAAGGCTCGCCCTTCTCAAATCATGATGCAGTTACCAAACTAAATTGGAGAAATTCATATTGAAAATTGATGTTGCTGCAACAGCTGGAGTCTGAACTCATTACTTATTGGCCTAAGTAGCAAAACTTGGTTAGGATTCATTTCTGTGTTCTTTTTCTGTTTGTAAAGTTATGCTGTAGTGGTTTTCCCTTCTGCAATCAAGAAATATTATACTATTAAGTTGCTATCAATGAAATTGTTACCAACAAATAAGATTCTAAGAGATAATGTAGAATAATAACTACCAATTTTCAAAGATTTGCCAGTCTGTCACGTTAGTTTCTTGCTTTGAAATGCACTTAGTAGTCAATGTAGGCCATTTGAACCACTGCTTCACTGATAAAGGTCCTCTTCTGGGTGCAGGAGCAATCCAGCGTCTTGGTCAAAATGGTCTGCTTACTGCTGATGCCATTCACAAAGCAGATGAAACAACTATCAAGGACTTGATTTACCCAGTATGTTTATTCAGGAACTACATGACCAGATGATTAAAGGCTATCTGCCCTAATTGATACATTTTAAAGGTTTCTCCAGCCTTTTTTGTCATTCTGTTGCAGTGGCTTGATAACTTCTTAATGATGATTTAGGTTGGCTTCTACTCAAGAAAGGCAAGTAACTTGAAAAAAATTGCTAAAATTTGTCTCATGAAGTTTGATGGTGACATACCTAGCACCTTGGAGGACTTGCTGTCTCTTCCAGGGATAGGCCCTAAGATGGCTCATCTGGTATGCATTAATTGTATTATACATCAAAACTAAAATGTGGCCAGTTGCTTAATGCTCTTTCATTTTGGTGCTTTAGGTTATGAATATTGCATGGAACAATGTACAGGGTATATGCGTTGATACCCATGTGCACAGAATATGTAATCGGCTTGGATGGGTATCACAGCCAGGCAAAAAACAGGTCAGTTTATTGCATTTTCTGATGTTGGCATTTTGTTTGATATTCATACCATATTTTCCTTTTTGTATGAATGTTCTGTACTCTATACGGGATTTAGCTATGCCTAGATGGACTTTCACAATCCAAGTTGTGACATTAGATGTTCTTTCATTTGATCTGCAAAGTTCTAAGATTACGTGCATGGTTAACATAGCTTGTGCAGATTTCATAATCTGTAATTTTCCTTTTTTTTATGTATATAGGTTGACATTCTTTTCTTGTCACAATTAATGCAGTCTATACTTGGGTTATTCTCTTTTTCTAATTTTATGTGTGCTCAACTTTATTTTTGTGCTCGACTGGTTACAACTCAAAACTAGTTGTGGTTGACCCATTGGCACAGTTTATGATCATTTGATCTATGACGGGTTTCATTTTTATAACCTCATTTTCACCAAAAAAAATTGTTATTTCAATCCTCACTGTGTAAAAAATGCGCTTCCTTTCTTTGCTAGAAAACTTCAACACCTGAAGAAACAAGAGAAGCTTTACAGCTATGGCTTCCAAAGGAAGAATGGGTTCCGATAAACCCTCTCTTGGTATGTATAGCTTCATTCTTTTTGGTTTCTTGCTTTTTTGTTATGTGTTCGCTGACCTGCAGAATTCAGTCAAGAATGCTAAAGTTATGGCAGTGAACTTTCGGTGTTAGTTTAAAGTTGTGAAAGGACAGGAATTAGATGTGTGTGTTAGCCACATCTCAAGTTTGAACCTACCACTATTTGAGCGCACACAACAAATTTTTGGGGCCATGCCTTCGGTGTTTTGGCTGCGGTCACCCAGTCACCATCTGGGTACCCAGAGGACTAGTCACAAGATCTAGTTTCATTCAAGGAAGGGCATTTTATTTTATCATATCTTTGAACTAGATTATCTTCCATATGTAATGATACTAAATATTCTTACCACTCAACTATTTTTTAGAGCTGACATCTCCCTTTCCTTTATCATTCTACCTGGATTTGTCAGTTTACTGACCAGTCCATCCTTGTGGCATATAATATGGTTTAATCAGTTCAAATTTGCATAGGAAGAATGTTTCTTGAGACTTGTATGTCCTCGAATTTGCAATCCATGATGCATGAGTCATGACTTGTCCTCGTGAAATACTCAACAGGTGGGATTTGGACAGACAATTTGTGCTCCGCTTAGGCCTCGCTGTGGAATGTGCAGCATAAGCGAGTATTGTCCATCTGCATTTAAGGAGAACCCAAGTCCAACATCCGAGCAGAAGAGGTCGGGTCCAAGAAAGAAGCTTAAATCATAGCTAGCAGATTCTAGATTGGGAAATTGGTTATGCATGTTCAATTTTCAGTTTTTGTCTTAGGTAGTGGTGAAATAGCTGGCGGGTTCCAGCTTTAAGCTTCATTTTGTAGTAGCTCTTGCCATAAGGTGGCTTGCCCGGATGGTGCTGGCAGAAGGTGGCCTGGTTTCTATTGACAGGAAGGAAATAGGCGAAAAGGAATGCAGTTTTGGGAGGTTCGCTTGGTCGATAAGTATTAAACAGCTTTGTTGATGTAACCATGAACCGACTCCAGTTATTAATTTTATATATTAGAGGTGTGATACTAGATTGTTGAAGGAATTTGATACTCTTAGTTCAACTAATAAGTGTCTCTATGGAGAAAAACGATCATATAGCAGTAACCAAAAGAAAAAGAAAATATCGTGCCGAAAAAGTAACACAAGCAGGAATTTTTCATACAACGTATCAACAAGGTGTAGTGTGGTTAGTTATGCGTGAACCAGAGTATTTTCTGGAAGTGTCACTGGAACGACAGCGAGAGCTGAAGGAAAGGATACATTGCATTGAGGTTGTCTACTAAATAATAATGCTGTTTTTAGAAGAGAAAGCGGAGTGGCGGGAATTTTTGCAAGTCTATATAAAACCGGTGTTTGGGGGAGCCATATACACAGTGACAGTCAGAGAGGAGTGAGAGTGAATGGTAGCATTGGAATAACGCAGTCACGTCATCTCATTCCATTTACATTCTTCTATCAATCTCCTTCTCTCCTAACCAAGTTAGTGAGTACGGTGAGAGCTCCTTGATAGGAATTCAAGTCAAAGAAGCTGCAGAAGCAGAAAAACTGCGGAGAACGATTGTGTGAAGCTTTCCCTGAGAATTTTTTCCCTTTGCCGATGCAGCTCACGGTTTCTTGAATATCCTCTGGTGGGACTCTGTTTTTAAAGCATGTTTGATTTTCTGCCCGTGATCTGCATGAAGGCAATTGAGCGTGAGAGAAGGAAGGAGCTGACCAGGAAGTACAAGAAGCATCGGACGAAAGTAGGATATTTGCAGTATATTCAATCTCTTGCTTTCTAGTGTAGTATATTTTGGCCGCTTTAGTTAACGGGTACAATTAGATGCTCTGAAAGTGCCTAGAGAAATATCATCTGTATTGTCATATGTGGTTTGCTTCCCGAGTGGCAATTATAAACCAATGGTTTTGATCATTGCCGGTGAATCTACCTTTCCCTTTTGGCTCTTCATTTCTTAGGGAATTTGCTCAACTCCGATGATTTTTCTTTTCTTTTTTAATCCAGATGCATGCTGATTTCATTTTTTAGCAAACTTAGTCTTTTTGCTCTAATGTATTATGCAAGTAGTATAAACTCGGAGTAAAATTGGGTTCTTGTAAATATATCCCTAATAATGAGTCGTATTATTGACGATGAGAAGTTGTTTAACAAAGGGAAAATTCTATAGATATATCTATAATTGTTGTGAAGAGCATTGAAAGATGACATGCCCTTCCATATTCAGTGCTCATCTGGCATGGCATGAGCCTTCGTATCATTGGCCAATTGAGTAAGCATCTCGCTGGCCCGTGCGTCTTATTTCTAAAAATGTCTACGAGGAAGCATCTCCCTGGCCTGTGTTGTCTTGTTTCTAAAAATGTCTACAAGGTGGCAGGGGCTTGCCACATAAGCAGAGGTTATGAGCATAAGCAGCTGCGGGAAAGATATTGTAAGGTCTTCCTTGTGGGATCTCTCCGCATAATCTGTTGACTCTGAAGTTTGCATATCTCAGTTGTTTAACCCCCAACAAGCTGGTTGGGATTCTCCCCGCGAGACCATTGATAGACAGGTCAAGCCATTCCAGACTTACCAGGTGCCCCACATTGGTTGGAATGGTACCTGTCACTCGGTTCCTTGAAATATCCAACCTCTGTAGCTCAGCTAGGTTTGAGATTGAACTGGGGATGTGGCCTGATATCTTGTTCCCTCCTATGTTTAGAACCTTCAGGCTTAATCCTTCTGTGAACTCTGGAATTGTGCCGGAGATTAGATTGCCCGAAACATCCAAAACCTCCAAAAAGCTGCTTGTCCTGTTATTTAGGATCCTTGATAGAACCCCGGTAAGTTGATTTGAATGGAGATCAAGGGAATTAATCCCGTCCGGCAATTTGATCGCTAAGAGGTTAAACTTCAGTTGGTTGTTTGACAGCTTGAGCATTTGCAAATTTGACATGCCGGTGAAGAAACCAGTGATACCATCCATGAAAAAGTTGTCGGATAAATCTATGGAGGTCAAAGAATCTGGTTTTGCAAATTTTGGAAGGGGTCCCCTAAGTTTGCAGCCAGCCAGATGAACGTCTGAAAGTTTTCTGTCTTCGATCCACTTAGGAAATGTCCCCAAACTGAAATTGTTGTAGGAAAGATCTATAGACAGTAGAGAAGGAAGATCTCTACCTAGAACATTTGCCAGGGGGTTGGAGAACTCATTCCTTGATAAGTTAAGGTACCAAAGTTTCTGTAATCCCAAAAGGGATCCCCCAATTTGACCTGTAAGCCCATTCGAACCCAGAGAAAGATGTTGAAGGGATTTTAGGCCACCAAATCGGTTTGGGAGTTGTCCTGTCAGCTTGTTATTGTCCAAGGACAACTCCTGAAGTCCGGCTAACTTGAACAGTGAAGCTGGTATCTGCCCTGACAGCTGATTATTGGATAGGTCAATGAAGGTGAGGTTTTGGAACGGCCCCAGTACATCAGGAATGAAACCAGACAACAAATTGAAGCTAAGATCGAGAGATTGCAGACTAAGGAAATTTTTGAAAGTGACTGGAATTGGACCTGTTAAGGAGTTTCTTGCTAAGTTTAGGAATTGGAGCTTCCTAAAATTGCCCATGCTGGGAGGAATCTGCCCTCCCAAGCGGTTCCCACTCAGTGAGAGGGTAATGAGACTGGACAGACGGTCTAGACCAGGAGGAATGTTCCCTCCAAGAGAATTGTCATCAAGAACCAGCTGTGTGAGGTTGGCCAAATTCGAGAAGGTTTCCGGAATAGGACCCGTAATATGCTTCATGCCACTCACGATCATCACTTGCAAGAAAGACAGAGCGCCCAGGGAAGGAGACAGAGTGCCCTTCATGTAAATGCCACTGTCCCTCACAGGTCCCTGTAACACCAGTTGAGTGACCCTCCCAGTTGCAGGATTGCATTGAACGCCCTCCCAATCTCCACCACAGCAGTCTCTCCCCACCCATGAAGAGAGAATATCAGTAGTGTCCTTCAAGATTCTGGCTTTGAACCCAAGCAGAGCTCTCCTATCTCCCTCTGAGCAAAAACGAGTCTGCTGTGCCTGCGGGGTTGTGGCAGTCTGAGCAGCTGGTGAGGTTAAAAACAACCCCTCCAGAAGGGAACACATCAGCAAAACCTTGAAAATCCACCTCAGAGGCTGCATTTTTTTGGGAAAGTGGGTCTTGATCAGATGAGCGGACGGCCTTAAATTGTAAGAAGATTTTCTTAACGAAGAATAACTCGGAATGGGGACTAAAAAGGAAAAACAAAAAAGGTGGGGGTGGGGGGCAGAAATATTCTAATGGTAAAATGAATAAAATAACGAAGCAAGCCGGGGAGTGGACATGGCGATACTGTATGATAGGGGTTTGTTCTATTTTATTCTATTCTTCTCTACTTCCTTTTGTTGTTTTTTCTCTTTTTTTTTTTTTTTTTCCTTTTCTTTCACGTAGACAGGAAGGTATAATGATGAAAGAAGTTTTGGCAGGTAGAAAAGGACTCCAAAAGTGTTCGAAAATACAAGAAAGAATCATAACACGTTTTCTTTCTCATAACGCATGCAGTGCAATGGAAGAAACAGGATCATCTGTTCCGTATTTATAGTGGCATAAAATGAGAGCCTTCGTGGTTCATTTTCTCCCCCCCCACATTCTTTTTTTTTTTTTTTAAAATAATTTTATGGGTGCGTGCCTTTGATCAGGCAGGTTAAAGAGATTCACATGTAAACGTGAAATTTGAGACCGTTTGGACGGATCACAAGAATCATGATTTGTCAATTGAGCGTTGGAGCGCAGTTGATTCAAAAACTACGGCCCAATGCATCCTTTTTTTCAAATCAAAGTCATAACTTTAACCTTTTGTATTTTTATTTTTATTTTTATTTATTTATTTTAGCTGTACTACATTCTCGTTACATTACACCGCACATACTGCATATTCGTTTTTACTCGGGGATTTTCTTGGATTGGACCCCTTCTTCTGGAAAAATTCATTCCATCTTGCCGTTTCCTATTGCCCTTCTCCCCGTGTCCACAGGGGAGAGAGGCGCGCGTGTTTTTTCTCTTTTTATTTATTATTTATTTATAACTGATTTCGTTTCGAGATACAAGTGAGCATCGGGGGAGGGCTGCCATCACATTTTGTTGTGTCCATGAAAGCATTGAAATAAATACAAACTGCCAGCTAACAATTTTTCCGTGTGGGGAATATTTGCCAATTGATAATATAATATATAAGCCGGGTGGCTAAACGCAGAAAATGATGTTAATAGTGACTGATCGAACGCTTTCGTTTTTAACGGCATCGAGCTATTAGTTTGCGGAAGTGCGAGGTGGCGTACGTGCATCTCTTTCAATTTTGTTTGTTGACCCCCCCCCCCCCAAAAAAAAAATGTATGACTCCGTCGATAAACAGAGCCGTTAGTCATATTTGTTTTGCAGCATTACAGGAGTTTCTGTGTGTGTGTGTGTGTGTGTGTGGGTTGGGGGGGGGGGAATTTTGCAACGCTAAAGCAACAAACGCGAATTTCACGCCCTTAAATTTTTAATTCTAATGAACCAGGTGCGCGAGACAAAGAAATGTAAGTTTGCTAATTAATTCAACTATGCGTGTGGGGGGGGGGGGGGGAGGGAGGAGTCCGTGTTTCTCTGCTGTCTATAACAAATATATATAGTGTGGGTGGTAATAAATCCAGAGCTCCAAAGTCGACATTAATTGAATCTCATAATGCGTACGCACTCTTAGCTAAAGCGCAAATTAAGCAGTATGGTGGAAAACGAGTTTTTCCACGAAAAGGCTCACTCGGGGTTGCTTTCACCCAACGCAGCACCGAAGTAGAGCTGTAGGCCATTATTAACAACGGCGACTCGACTTGACGATTGCAAAATTTCCAGTCGGAACGAGAACGCAGTTTTTGCTGGATTTGGAGGGCCGCAGAGGGTTTCGGCGTCTGCCATATATTGTGAGCGCGAGTGCGAATGCGATGTCTCCCAGGACCTGCCGTTACCGAAGTAGTACGTAAAAAAAAAAACAAATAAACTAGCCCCATCTGACGAGGAAAAATCTCTCCATTTGGTTTGTTAACAGGGCAGGGCCCCTCAATTCTCTCTGCCTTAGTTCCCACTTTCCTCGTAAAATGTACACAATTTTGCGAGACTTAAAAAAAGACTTCCATTCTACACAATTTTATCTGTATTCATACATTCGGTCCCATAAAATCTAGAGTCTGAATCTCAAACTCGACGCTCGGTGGGTGGCTAATAGTTCAGAGCTAGTGGATTCTCCGATGTCTCGGTGTGTGCGCGTGTGCGTGTGCGTACAGAGTTTGTTCTCTTTCCACAACTTCATGTGATTCCCAGTTCCCTCAAAAATGTGCGACTTCGCACATCTCGCCAATTGGCACGGTTGTTTGTTCCGTTCCTTTACTGGGAAACAACCTTTTGTTTCGTGAGAACAAACCAGAAACGGTTAGTTTTCCAGCCAGGTGGGATTCCTAGCCACCCATCTATTTGAGTTCAGGATCCCCGCCCCCACCCCAAAGATATAATTCAAAAAAATAATAAATGATAATAATAATAAAGGTGTAACGAGCGCTTGTTTTAATTTATCTTTGTCGTAGGGTAAATTCGGTGTACACAGTGGATGGACCTCTCTCTCTCTCTCTGTGTGTGTTTTTTTTTTTCTTTTTTCGCTTTTATTTATCTAGGTTTTTTCAGGTTACGATTGCTTGCTGGATGCCGAGACTCAAAGTCTAAAAGTTTGATTATGACTACAACACTGCCCACAGCCAAGTAGACATGGACACTGTTAATGTTAGAATCTTCGCTGTACAATCAGGATTGAAAGAATTGGGCTGCGATGATTGCCGTCGAATGTGGGAGGGAGTTGGCCCCCCCATTTCGCCTTTTAGAAACGCCAACATTGACTCTTAATTTACCGTTTTGCATTCTCAGTTCATTGTATCTGTTTCTTGCTGTTGCTTAAGTCTCAATTTTACTCCTATTCTCAAGGCTGCAGCAGTTCAAATGTGATTCAATTCACAGGATGAACTGGTCCTCCCATTTGAAAAAGCGAAAAAAACAAGGCCAAAACAGAGAGATATAGAGGTAGCATGATGATTTGTTAACATACGTACCCCCCCCCAAACAAAAGAAGAAAAAAAGAAAAAGAAGCAATATGCTCATGATGATTTTGCTGCTATAATCCAAGTTAAGTTGCCGATATCATGTCCTTCTCGTATTAATAATTAATTTGTTAACATTATTTGATGCGTTTACAACAAGAGGTAGCATCTTGCTTCTTTTTATTTTTTATTTTAAAACTTATATAAATCAAAGATCAAATTTAAAATTTAAAATTAAGGATTTAGAATTTTAAAAAACAACAGAACCCATGTTGGACAAAACGTATCTCATCCGTTAATGTGCTGGGTAATTTAAGAAAGGTGGATAAATAGATAGATGCCAAGCCGTTTTGAGGGGCCCATCAAAAACTCTGCAGCCCAAATCGATGCGTTTGGCTTTTGGGCTATACCTTCTATTCTTTTTTTTTTTCATTAAAAGATTTATTATTATTATTATTATGTATATTATATTTTTATTTTTATTATATATTATATTAGAAATAAAGACCTCTCTAACAGCCGAACCAAAAAGAAACCGAGTTCATTCTGGTCTAACCAACTACTAATGAAAAGCATCGATCCTGCCGAATACCATACCATCATGGGAGAATGCGCTACTCAAAAACTAATCTAAACAAATTATATTAGTACTTAAAACCACAACATAACAGATACCAAACATTAATTAATCAGCTCAGATCTAGAGGGGGGAAACAAGAGCAAAGTGATGTCTGCAGCTGTTCCACGAGCACTTGATCTTACAGATTCAAGGTTCTTAACAGAAGTATCATTTAATGCAACGCATGAGCATTATCCTTCTTTCTACCCTAAAGACACTAGAAAATTAACATTCACGGGCAATTAGGATGATGCATTAGGAATCCCAATTGCATTCTTATTTGCAATCCATAGGACAGGACAGGACAGGACAGGAAATGCAGATTAATTTTATGCAAAGCACTGCTCGCTGCTGCTGCTGCTGCGGGCAATGACTTACTTGACAAGCCCCAAATTAAGGATACCCCAAGATGCCTGTGGCCACGACTTCTCCTTGGCTTTCATCACTAGCACTCTCGCCCAGCTAATCCAGCCTTCCCAAGACATTCTCTTATCCCAAGGACTCCCCCACTCCAACAAGAGTGTCAGCCCTTTCTCAGCCTCTCTCTCGGCCTCCTCAAACCTCCCTTTTGTCAAATAAACCTGACCCAACACCACGTGTGGCTCCCCAACAAATGGGTTCTTCTCGGAGCAGCTCAGCAACAAGCCCTCGGCTTTGTCCAACCCTGTCTTGGACGCCCCACAAACAGCTTCCCAGTACAGGTCCCTTGCAAGCATCTGCTCTTTTGCATCAAGAAGCCTCGTGCAATTGTCCAGAACTGGTGGCAGCACAAGCTCTAAATCCTCATCTCTCCCTGTATCGATCTCAACCCCACCACTTCTTTTCCTCTCTTCCACGAACATTTCTTCCTCTCTGGCTATCAAAGTGTAGATGGCACCCATCCTCGACACTGAGTTGATCCAGAGGCCTGGCTTCCCATCTCCAGGCCACAGAGCGGCAAAGTTATTGCCCGTGAACTCGAGTCGACCATCAAGATTCTCGAACAAAACATCCTGAAAGCCAAATAATTGGTCACTGAAATCAGCCATGGACATCAAGACGAAGATGGCCACAATTCTCCTCGATACCAGAACATCCTCTCCCGTCTTGATATGCTTGACGGTGATGCCGTTGGCAGGCAAAAGGGAATTGAGTTTGTTCCTCCAGGACCAAGACTCCTCCCCATCGAACAGACCTTTCTCTTTTGCATTCCTCAATGATTTGTCGGACAGCTTGAGGTGTTCGGCGAGCTCCACGTCCGTATATTTGAACATGAGATCATCGTGGATGAGCGGCTGGCGAGGAACAACACAGAACAAATGAATCAACCTCTCGGCAACCGCTCCAACATGGCCACGAACCACGTCGCGGCCGGTGTGGGGATCAAAGATGGCGAGATTGACGTAGGAATTGGAGTAGGCGGAGTGGAAGAGGCCGCAGAGGCAGACGGGATCCGGTGCCCTCCAGATCTTGAGGATGCGATAGACGTCAACGAGGTGATCGAGAAAGCTGCCGTGCTTGTGCCAGCACTCTCCGGCGCCGACAGAACGCAAGACGGCGAGAAGTGAAGGCAATTTCTCGTCTACGAGCTCGAGCTCTCTGCGGAGGAAGGGGCGAGTGGAGTTCAATAGGATCTGGAGATACTTGGTTTCTTGAGGAGCGTCTTTATTAGATGGAGAAATGCCCACAGAAGTCGGCATGCTTTTCTAATTCTGCTACGCAAAGTCTGCTGTGGCCTGCTACTGCTGCTACTACTCCTCCTCCTCCTACTCCTGGAGGGTGGTGGTTGCGGTGTTGTGACTGTGAACGATGAATTGCGGATGGAAGAAGATAAAAAAGCAACAGGGCGACACCTCTTTTTTCCTCTTTTCCTTTTCTTTTATGGTTAGTTTGTATTTTACATGTGAGTGAGCCTGTGGAATGGGGTGGTGGAGGTGGAAGTGAAAGGTGGAAGTGGATGGTGGAAGGAGACACGTGGCGCGATGGGTTTTGGCTCAATGGATCGTGCGTGTAGGGTAATATTTCGGAAATTAAGTTTTCTTAATAAATAACAGGCAAGGGGATTTTCTTGTTCCTCCTTTTTTGGTCTTTTTTTTCTTTCTTTCTTTTTTTTTTTTGTTTTCGATAAAACTTTTTCTCGCCTTTCTTTCTTTCTTTTGGAGTACCCACAGGAAACTAGGACTCATTGTAGCAGTACTTACTAGTCGTCGGCACACCGGTTGATGGAACCGTCTACCAATGAGATTCTGGCTTGAGCTCTCATAGTCTTCGCTGGAACAGTTGCGAAAATGATGGCATGAAAAAAGCAGGAACGAACGATTCTGCTCTCCCTACAAGTTTAACTGACATCATGAAACATGCAGCGACGGAACGTTTTCTCCATCGTGTCTTCTTTGTTGTTAGTGCATTACCTGCCGCAGCATCGTGATTGTGCAATCTTACAGGATCGGAGCACACTTTGCCCAGGTCTCACTCCGGCTCCTTCCCTAGTCTTTACTGTTGAGGTGCTGCTCGCGTTCCCTGGCGCTCGCAAGCGATACCAGGAAGAGAGAAATAGTGAAGGCTGTCTCTGCGACATTACGGCGCCGGCCCCATTGGAGAGGAGAGATGCTTAGGCAATGCCATTTCGTTCGGATGCGGGCGTTCCGCATTCCCCCGACTCAGTGGGGTCATTTACCTGGGAGCCCCGAAAGCCCACAAGACCGATGGCTTTGGACTTTTGGAGCATGCCGGAATTTGGGCCGAGAAAGGGCGTTTCCGTCTGCTCCTTTCACAGCCGACGAACCATGCGTTGGGTGTAGCTGTGAAATATTGTCAGTCACCGATGCATTTTAGAGTAAAGGGTGAGTTTTTATATAGTGGTAAAATTATTGTAATTCGCATATATTTAATTTTTTTCCTAGACTCCGGAGAGTAGTAAAATTATTGTAACTCGCATATATTTAATTTTTTTTCCTAGACTCCGGAGAGTCCCGTGCACTCACATAAGACGGAACAAAAATTTCCATAGGAAAAATCTGGTGAGATTTGTCCATATCAAGGTGACTTACCATTGCAGCGGGGGCATGACATTTTCTGCACGAAAAAACACGCGGGACATTTTAGCCTTGCAATTCAAGCTAATACCCCCGTGGAAATTCACCACACAAGAAAAAGTTGTCAGTTGATTCCAGATGATGCCTCTGCAATGATTTTAGAAATGTTAAAAGGAGCATTATCTATCTCAGACCAGTTCCCCCAAATCTTATCCAATTGTAGAACACACCCATGATTTTGAACTAGAACCATGGCATTCAGACTTGCAGACAGGTTGCAGAAGTATAGGCTCATCAGTTCTTGCCAGAAACAAGGGCAGGAATCATATTTAGCACCTTCATCACAAAAGCATGCTTGAGGGCATCTTCTTGAAGCTTCTCAAACCTGCAACCATCGAAGCAAAGAACTGTCTCATGGCTACCAATCTAGAACTGCCTTTGGGGTTCAAGTTGTTTAAAAAAATAAAAATAATAATTAAAAAAAAAAAAGAGAGAGAATGAAAGAAATAGAGTGTAGAAGTTGCAATCAAGTTAACAACATGGGTGTTTAAGGATCAAAATATCAGAATGTTGATGAAGCAAATAAGTTGGATTAAGTGAGCATCTTCCACCATCCAGCAAGCAGAGTTACCAGCACAGAGAAGCAGTCACTCTGCACCTAAACCATTCGATATTCCAAACCAAGAGTGAGAGATAAACAATAAGTGACAGGACATAGATTCCAGATTCAACATTTTACAATATTCTCGCTTTCATGGAACCTCCAGAAAAGAGTATCAATGAAAAGGTGAAATCAAAATGGAGATGCAGGTAGCAAGCTATACGTCAACACCTAACAGGTGAACCATATCTACTGGTTCAATAAGCCATTCTTCCGATGTATCTTTAACATTTTATAATGTCCCAGCTACAACATTACAGTATCCAATACAACTAAATTTCTTCAAAGGTAGAGGGCCTATTTTAGTTTCAATTACAGAAATGAACAGCCTAAGAGCAAAATAAAAATGAAAATATTACCTCCCTGACTTTGAAAAATGTCCAGCACTGAGTTCACATTTAAACAGCAGTACATTATCATCAGTTTTCATGTCCCTCAGCTTTGCCACAAACTTTGCGGGTTCCGAGTACAAAACACGTGGATCTGTTGGAACCTTCCATTGTCAGGCTAAGTAAATGGCAAGAGAAGAAATGTGGCGAGAGAAGAAATGCCAGGGCAAATATGAAAAATATCATGTCTCCGCAACTCTGTTCTTATGCAGATCAATTTTTTATCAAATGAATGCAGCCATAATATCTAGATGATAAACCACAATCCCATACCATGCCAGGTAAGAATTGACTTCAAGGTGGTACAATCTAATTTAAGTTGCTCTTCAGAGAAGTTCCCTTTATGCAATAGAAAATGGCTTGACTAACATGAAAAAAGACATGGTTTGGAGACAATAAAGAGAAGGGTCATTAAGCTCAGTAGATAGGAAATGCATTTTTGCCAACCCCCATGTATGAATCAAGGCCACAACTACTGTATGTATACATACAGATACCAACAATCTCAGTTTCCTAAAGATAAGGCTTACCATTCAAACCAGCTGTAACCAGAATGTTAGGATATTTTTGTGCCTTAACCTGCAAAAAATAATGTTGTGGGTCATATCACATTTATATGTAGAATATAATCATAAAACCATAAACGTAAGACACTGTAATAGTGTGTTGGAAAAGAGATATGATACTCGTTTTTCTAGTTTAATGGTTAGTGGCTTAGTGGGATACTAGCCAACACAACAATGATATAATGCACAGGTGGCAGCTTACATTATCAACAGGGGAATATGATACTCGTTTTTCTAGTTTAATGGTTAGTGGCTTAGTGGGATACTAGCCAACACAACAATGATATAATGCACAGGTGGCAGCTTACATTATCAACAGGGGAATATGACTTCATGTAAAAGTAAAATTCCTCCTTTCGTGGGTCTCCCCATTCCTGCAGTGACAAAAAGAGATGAGCTAGAAACTATATGTCAGCACTATCATGAAATAAAATCATGGTCATGAAAACCAGAGTCCCGACTACAGCAAATGAGCACCATTTCTGCATACAACTATAAGCCAAGTTCGAACAAGTGTCATCCAATATATGATAGCACATGCCTGTAAGATGATAAATGGAAAAGTGTAACAATATTCAAACAGTGTTTTATGCCTATTAATTTGTAGACAGTAGGACCCATGCTACTGCTTTGTTATGAAAAAGATCAATGATACTTGCTACCTGATTCATTTAATTTGGTTGGGATGACAGAATATTTAAAATTTCTTTTGGTCCATTAAGAGGCCCATTGGGTCATGAGATACACAATAAAGTAACTCTCCTCACTCTCCTAAAAAGGTCGAATATTTAGACATCTCAAAATCATCAGAAGTAAAATGTACCTCCCACTCTGAAGTTGTCAGTGGAATAGTTGGATCAAGCATTGTAGTCACAACATCCACAAAAGGTACTCCAGCCACAGCAGCCTTAAACAAGTCAGGCCTCATGTTAAGAACAGAACCAATAAGCAATCCCCCTGCACTTCCTCCTTCAATGCACAATTTGTCCTTTGAACAGTACTTTTGTTCTATTAAATACTCTGCACAAGCAATAAAATCCGTGAAAGTATTTTTTTTCTTCAACAACTTTCCATTTTCATACCACTGCCTTCCCATTTCACCACCTCCACGAATGTGAGCTATTGCATACGCGAAACCACGATCTATCAAAGACAGTCTCGATGCCTTGAATCCAGGGTCTATGCAAATCTATTCACAGCACAAAATCCCATAATGTTTAGCTAATAGAAAGGGAATTATAAGATACACAAGCAAGAAATGAGAAAAATCTGTTAGCATACAAGAATGAGAAGAAAGGCTTTGAGAGAGAGATGCATGTGTGCTTCGGACTCCAAGCCATTGACAAATGATAAACATCTATCTACTCATCTATATGAACTAAATAAGACTCAATTTGTGAAGTAGCAAGTCATTATCACGATATAACAATCAAGGAATGCTATCATTAGCAACATAATCAACTTAAAAAGAATACACTATAGACTGTAGGTGACACCAGTCAGGCGATAGCGGAATAAGGCATCAATGCCATATCAGCACGGCTTCAAGATTTATTTTTTATGGATAGTGATCAGGAAAATTTTGATAAGCAGAAAGAGAAAAAAATAATTTTAAAAAGAGTCCATCGCAGAATCACTATCATTGCTGTGGTGTCTTTTTCCAAAATGGTCAAAAAGCATGCAGATCTGTGACAGATTAAAGATCAGAAGCTACCCTTTGGAATTTGGACCAGTGGTGACAGTTTATTTCATCAATTGTCATATTACCTCATAGGAACCATAGCCATGAAGAAATAATGGGTCAGACCCATCACGTTTTACAAGATTCTTCTTATAAACAATTGATATAGGAATCTTAGTGCCATCTGAAGCAGTTGCCCATTGCCTTTCAGTAGTGTAGTTAGATGAATCAAAACCTCCCAAGACCTGGGCAAAACAATAAACAAAAATAGAGCAGCCAGTACCATATAAAATGTAAACTATGATGCAAAATACAAATTCATTAAGTAAAGTGTCAGACAGTGCATAGATAAAATGAAAACTGAAATAAAAATTATGTGTTCTATATTCTCCTGGAGTGATGAACATGATCAGGGTAATGCATGGTTGGAACTAGCATAAACTTTTGAATGCTTAGCCAATGTGTTGTATATAATTACTCTTTCTACACATAACTGACTTGGAAAGCATATTTTCACAACATTAGGACCAACTCTGATTCAGCAGTAGACTTTTACAAAGCAAAACTTTCTAATATGGTTAGACTCTATAGCAAGCTTCAAAGGATTCAATTTAATTCATTATCATGAGATGTTAACTGCTATGTCACTTCTATATGCCACACAAGGAAAGGAGTTATCATAGAAAAGATCCAGACTGGGGAAAAAAAAAAATCGATTTTATGACATGTAGAAGTACAAGTGAATAAAATGACAATAAAAGATAAAATAAAGGCACCATGTGACAGTTTATATAAGACAACTACAGATAGAATTGGTGCATTAAAAACCAAATTCAGAACGACAGTATCCACAATTTTACTGGCGATAACTTACTGTTTCTATCTTCTTGAGAACAGAAATGCCTGAGTTCATATCATGATCATATACAGATGAAGGTGTCTTCAATGAGCTATAAGAAAACCTCAAGATGCTGGAAGAAAATTGTGACTCTATTGGATCTACAGAATATATGGGGTCAATAAAGTCAACTGTTTGACCTCCTTTAAGGCATGTAAGTGGCTCATCAACTGCTGGAAGATGATAAGCTGTTATCTTGGAGAGACCATTTTCACGCTCATATACAACTAGGTGATCAGCAAAGAGTTGCATGTCCTGAATTTTGATGCTGCACAAAGGTAAAGGTGACAAGAATAATGAGACCTATTGACAACTTGAGATATTATTCCTATTTCTATGCTCAAGTTGAAATACACAACTAGCTTAAAAACAAAAGGCAAGCAAGCCACATCACAAGAAATGGCAGAAAACATCAACATTAACAACCCAGGTATGCAGCTTTCACATCTTGGAGTCCATAGCAACAGTGGTATATATTTGTCTAAGTTCATATTTCAACTAGCGTGAATGAAAAGGAAAGAGATATGGGATGATGAGAAGAAATTTCAATTTAGTACAAACAAATGAGGAAGCCAGAATTGTGTAGGAAAGTCAGCCACCTTTCTCTGTGAGGAATAAGCATTGTAGTTGCAGATGTGTTATCTACGGGGCAAACAACTATCTCTGAATTGAAAAACTCATCACTCCTTCTCATAATAAAGAAATGACTTCCACGATGACTGACTGATGTGTCGATGCCAACTACACGGGGTGTCAGAGCCTTAAGCCCATCTTCAGGTGTGGAAACATCAATATAAAAGACAAACCTTGTCATTTTACTTTCAGATGCAACAAACAAAAATTTTTCACTCTCTGAGGCTTGAAGATCAAGAGAGAACATGTCATCCTTTTCATGGTAAAGACAAGAGTCATCTGATTGGTCTGTTCCCAGCTTATGTAACCAAACCTGTAATATATTGATTACAAGCAAAAAGGGTTGGTTAGGCAAGAACTAATTATGTAAAAAAGTTGAAGAGAATGCACTTTTCTTGTGAAAGATGAAGTTACCAGTAAAGATGGTAGAGGAAGAAAAATATAGATTGCAATACCTTATCAGGTCGAAGTGTCTCATCCATCGTGGTGTAAACCAAAGACTCATTGCCAACCCACCTAATCCCTGATGTTATACCCATCAGAGGCTTTCCAACAGGAGCTTGAGTTTCTGCATCAATGACATAAACAGTATAAATTTCATCTCCCTTGGTATCTTCTGCATATGCGACCAGCTTATGGTTTGGACTAACCTGAGGGAAGGTCACAAGGGAAAAAAAGTATTAGACAGGATCATTTACCCAGTTTACAACAGCAAACATGAGAGACAGAGAGAGAAAATGAAAATGCAATGAATTTGGACCTTGAAGGCACCAATGCTGTAATAATCATGCGGTTGGGCCATAACATTCTCGTCCAAGATAACATGCTCTGGAGGAGCATCATGTCCGGTTGGCATAATATCGTGGACAGAAGGGGGGGCCTCAGCATTGGAGATGGGACGGCGGCAATGCTGAACATACTCTTTACCCTCCAAAGTCCTCGTATAGTAGTAGAAAGGCCCTTTTCTCAAGGGTGCGGATATATCATCCTCCTTGATTCGGCCCCTCATCTCAGCAAAAAGTTGCTGCTCGAATTGTTTGGTACCTAAACAAGGAATTGAAATTCTTAGGATGCAAATTTGACGCAAATTTAGGGAGAGATGCATTTCAAGCAAGTGTCGGGTAACGTTTATTTACGAAAAATGCAAGTGGAATCCATACAACAACAAAGAAAGCGGCTATTAATAATCAATTACAAGATAGACCCAGAATGTATACTGGGAAATTGCTGAAGCCAAAAGCAGAGATTGTTATTTTCTCCTGACTTTTAGTTGCTCTTTCAAGTTTCGCCAGAAACAAACAGACCAGAAAGAAAGTTTGAACTTTTCTTTTTCTTGTCCGTTTCCCCTACCCTGTTACCCAAAAAACAAAAATAAAAAATAAAAGATAAATAAAGGAAGAAGACGAAGAAGAAGGCTAACGATAATACCAGACATAACGAAATCGGTGTAGGAATTCTCCTGGCGGAGATAGGAGAGGACGCCCTGATCGGAGCGGGAGTCGTCGCGGAGCCAGTAGTAGTTGTCGACCCTGACGTCGCCGAACAACTCCATGACGTGCTCGACCTTCTTGGCGACCGGCGGAGAATTGACAGCCGCCGCCGGCGACGACGACGACATCCGTACGATCTGAAGAGCAGGAGAAGCAAGAAGACGACGACGAGAAGAGAAGGTTAACAGTGGGAGTGGGGGCGCCCCTCTAGCAGGAGAAGGACGGAGGAGTAATAGTAAGAGGCTGGTGGAGGTAGCGATGATGATGATGATGAGGCTGTCTTGGATGGTGACGAAGGAAACGAGCTGCTGGTGGCCGCCACAACAACCAAACGAAATCCCTACCGCAAATACCAATGAGCTCCTACGTTACATTACATTACGGTCTCAAATATTGAATACGGTATTTCGCTCTGACGTTTCTCAGAGAAAAGACCAATCGCCTCCTCCTCCTCCTCCTTATCTTGTTGCGGCTTACGCAGCAGCCATGCCATTTATCCCCAACAACGTGTCTCCACTGATGTTTAAAATCCGATTATGCCCCCCACAATTTCAGTAATGTAATGTTGTTTCTTATTACTATCTATATATATAAAATATTGGTTGGTCAAAAAATGCTGCGACAACACTTCCTCTCACAATAGCAAAAATTTTTTTTTTTAAAAAAAATTCTTTGTTGTCACCTGTACAATCTGTCTATAGATATGTTATTGCAGATGAGGAACTAAGACAGACAGACATTTCTCCTGTGATTCTAATAATTTTGGGAGGCAATTGTCTTCTTTTCATTATTTCCAATTATTTATATCCCCTACATTTTTTACCGTGGACGGATGTCCGTGGCGTACTCCCGTGGGATTCAGCTCCTGTTGTGCAGGGACCCCAACCTTTAAACCCCCAAAAATATAAGCACACACACACACACACACTATTGTAGGCTTTTGCCGGCAAAAGGCCCGAAAAGGCACATTGCAGGCTTGAGAGTTGGGATGACCGTCGTAATTCCCCGGAGACCCAAAACAAAGCTACTGTTAGATCAGCGACCGAAAATCTCTCTCAATAACGCACACCCCCATGTTTGCTCGGCTCTTGTTACTTGGTGGTGAACACTGAAGCGACCGTCAGAGCACCGATAAACATGGGCTGGGGAAACCGCGACGGCCCGTCGGCCCGACCAGGAAAGCAAAGTTTGGAACAAAATGCAACGTGTAATGATGCGGGGCTGCGACACAAAAAAAGAATTTGAATTGATGCATGCGAGGATCAGTAGCATGCATGGGTTCTTTTCCGGAATAAACAAAAACAACAAACAACCATCCCGTAATAATAAATACTAATGACGCAGTAACAAGCAATGCCGAAAACCAGCAACCGTCTGTCTGTTCGGTACAAAAAAGCTACGGATCCCCGGAGCAGTCTTGTGCGGATGGGTTGCATTCCCAGTTCCACTCGAAAGGATGCCCACCTATAAATGCAAACATGCTTACAACAACGTATTCACTCTTCTTTCTCCAGGCTTCAAATGACATGGCTCTATTTCTCATCGATAACCCCCATTGCGCAACAGATTTTACAAGTATTGAATCCAAATATATGTATCTCTACCCATCTGATCATAAGAAATAAGAAACTCCTGTCCTGGGCCCCCGCATCTGATTGTTCTCCTCCGTTTCAGTGAAGAACTTTACTTCCCTCTCCTATATAAAATAGCAAATATTCAGACAATATATCCATGAAAAATAACGACACTGACATCACAAAACAAGCAAGTCAAGGAATGTTCACCAATTCCCTTCCAGTCTACCAAATAAAAAGGTCCGTTCGCCCAAGGGACTACTTAGTAAAGCTTACTAAGAGCTCCAGCAGATATGCCTTAACCCTCCCCTCAAAAAAAAACAACAAAACAAAGATATAAAGCATGTACAGTCATTCCTTGCTACTGTTGTTTTTGTATGTTTGGATCAAAGTGACAAAGATACAAACATCCATCTCTCTCTCTCTCTCTCTCTCTCTCAGACTCACACACACACACATGCACTTCTATTGATGTCAGCATCATGCATCTCAAATTCTAGTTGCTTCCAATGCCCATCTAGAAGATACAAGTACGCAACCTTCTGATACTCACCATGTTTTCATTGAAACTCAATATAGAGGCTACGTTACCACAACGGTAACAGTAATTTGGTGCAGACCATACCTGCAAAAGTCAACAGTTTATTTTACCAGATTTTTTAAATATTCATGGCCATTAAATGGATGGAATAAATATTCAGCTCTTACAGTTACTAAGCCTTTATCTTGAAACATGTACTTAAGACCTTCTTGCACAAGTTGATGTGCTCGACAAACCAGATCAAGATTGTTGATGTGATTGAACTGTCAAAGAAAAAAAAAAAAACTTAAAAATAAGATCATCAAACAAGAAGGGCACTATCCTATTTAAGTTTGTAAGATTGAATTACCTCAGTAGTGACCCTGGACCCAAAAAGCCAACCTGCTCCTCGGGGACTAACTGCCCAGGTTTCAATATCTTCAGGATCGCTCCACATAAGATCACAAAATGGCCCTTCATGTGGAATTTCACCATTCCGTTCAATTATTCTTATCTGCCAAGTGATGAGAGAAAAATGCATTATCTTTTAACAAATCCACATAAAGGTAAATTAGAACAAATGCAGTTAATGAAATGGAGGATGACCAAAAATAATGGTCAAATGTATTGCTGACTACAACACAGAACAAGTAAATAGTGTACACAAGGATCAACTTCCTTGGAAATGAGGATTGTGTATAAGTGAGAAAATCTAAAAGGAACACCAAGAGTTTTCAAGAAGTTTGCCGTAGTTATAGATGCTTGCCAGGAGGCCCCTTGCTCCTTCATTTTGACTTCAACACATCCATCACTTCAATGAATTCAGTCTACATACTGTGTTATCAGTTACTAATGTGACTGTCAGATGCCGACATTAGGCCAACAGACTCAAAGGCTGCATAACACTTCCGTACATAAAAAAACCTAGACAATCCGTAAACTAATCCTTGGGGGAACCCGTCACACTACTGTGCCCCCAGTTTCCCAGTTACTTTAATCAAGGAATCTGATTTCCATTTAGATTCACATCTGAAAAAACTAGATGAGGTTCAGCATTGGCTTCTGAAACCTCTGGACTTGTTCTATCAGAGTCATGGCTTTGATCAGATAATAAGTGCAATCACACATGCATACTGATAGACTATACTTCAAGAAACCATTCAACCCAAAAACTTAACCTATCAGGTAAGACCCCCCTAAAGGATCATATATCAATGTTCTCTTGGGCTTAAGAAATTCACAATTAAAAGTGAAGACAATATGATTTGAACTCATGATCTTTTAGTCATATAAATTTTAATAGAATATCAAGTAATCATTCAACTCAAAAACGCAAACTATTAGGTAAGACTACATGATGAATTATATATTAAGTTCTAACACTGTAGATAGATATAATCATATATCTAAGTACAAAACCAAGGCACCAATGCAGAAAATCCTTTGATCACATTGACACTTTGAGTGATGATATTTGATGACCTTTGAAGTCCTTGTCTTAACTCTGATACAAACCTTATGGGATGACAAGCAACCTAAGGGAAACATGTAATCAGTAGTACCAATAAATAAATAAATATATAAATCTAAAACTTAGAATGTATAGCTACAAGCTTTATCTCCAGTTCAATGTACAAAGAAGAAGAGAAAAAAATAAAAAAAGCACCTGATCAATTGTTCGAATGTCAGGAGAAAGACCCCCATGGACACAAAGCACCTGCAAGACAAAAAGGAAAGAGTTGCATACAATTCTAAGAGGCATCCATCTAGATGCAAAAGTAAAAATACATTCTTAAAGGAATACATATAAAAAGCCTCAATGAGTAAGAGGTTGCAAGACTTACAGTTCCATCTATGATTGCTGAGAGTGTTAGATAGTCAAAAACATCAGTGCAATAGCGCCATGCATTTGCATTCCCGTACTTCCTTTGGCACTCATCATAGAAACCATATACCTACAAAAGATTTAAAAAATCTACACAAAATATACTAAACCAAGAAATTGACCTTGAAATTGTCAGGCTTCTCACAAGAATAACATGGAATTGAAGTATCAAGATCACTATAGAAATCTGAGAGAAGAATTCCCATTATAATTGCTAAGAGATTGTTTGTTAATATATAATAGAACCTAGCATAAATAGAGTTGTCAAGCTCATTGTTATTCTTCTAATGAACGTTTGTTTGAGTAAGAGGTTTCACCCACATCCTACATTTAGCCTTTATTTCAATGTCTCTACACCAAGAAAATATTCGATGTGAAGCAAATGCAGTGTTTCTGACAGTAGGTACAGCAAGTATAACCAGAATTCAAACAAGGCTTTAACAAGGAAGAGTAGACTGGAAGACAATACTTTGTCGCATAAATTAAATTTGCAAACATACCTGTAAAAGTTTCATTCTTACCAGCATGGTCAATTCAACAAACAGTAATAATGTTCAAAACAAAATGGCAATACCTGGGTTAGTTGCCTGCTTTCATGGTTTCCACGCAAAAGTGTAATGTTTGCTGGATATCTAAAAACAAAACCATATAAGTTTTGAAAACTAAATATTGCCAGGCTCAAGAAATGATCAGAGATTCAATCTCTCATGAAATTTGGTGCATTCAAATGTTTCAGCAAATAGTTAATGCCATGAGTTATTTGTGTCTTCATAAGTCTCTTGAAGACAATAATTGGTACAGAATATCAAGCAGCCAATTATCAATTGCTGAATCAAGATATAGCATTCTTACATTATGAAGACTTTTTCCAGAAAGAGAATAGTCTTGCAGCAACAATTATAGTAGTACTAGCATTTGAGATAGTAATGGCTCATGTTTTCTTCTCAGATATTAAGCACATAGAGCAGAGGGGCCAAAATCAGCCAATTCAGTGCTGAACCCCAAATAACAGGAAACTACGATATCCACATTAAATGACCATGTAGTTATCAAAACCAAATTTGAAGCTTAAGGGTTATAATTCCTAAAAAGCATTGATAAAACCGTTTCATTACATGAATCACCTAACATCAACCAGCAAAAGTACCGTTCAACCCTACTCTGAATTAACAGATCATGACAAACCATGGCCTAGTCAGAGAAAAAATTTCCAAATAAAGATATAATATGATTAATTTGGAGACTGACTGCTTTCAATAAGTTCCGTTGACAGTACAATATGAAATTTCAGCCTAAATCTATTTGTTAGAATGCATATCCTACCCTTTCACCATTCCAAGATATGCATCAACATAAATCTTGCTACACTTTAAGAAGTTAACATAGCATACCTAACAAATGTACACTAAGTTAATAAATAAGAAACAGAAAAAGATGTAACTTTAAGTTAAGAAAGCACGACATAGAAATGCATAACAAAGAACTTGATGATAACGCATTCATGCAATTGCAGTGCGCAAAATCACAATTGCATGCCAAGAACAGATGTAAAGTGGTACCTTGCTTTAAGAAGTAAAAGAATGGTAAAAACTTCAAGACTATTGTAGCCTCGATCAACAAAATCCCCCTAAAGAAGCAAGGTAAATATTCAAGTTCCCATAAAATTATCAAAAGCTAACCAAATTATGCAAGAAGATGTGACTGCAACTTGAAGATGGAAACACGGATTACCATAAATATGTAATTAGTCTCCGGAACATGACCTCCAGTCTGGAAAAGTTTCATCAGATCATGAAACTGGCCATGAATATCACCACAGACAGTAACTGGACTGTTAACAGGCTGCACATTGGACTCCTCAATGAGAATCTCTTTCACCTGTAATAGAATAAAAAAGTAAACTACCATTTACAGGAAAGATGGCCCACAGAGTCTATCACTCTAACAGTTACCAAAACTTAAGCGTTTTATCCCAGGTATATGTAAGAACAGGAACATATTAATTAAAAGAAAAGAAAAATTGTGGTGTTCCAAAGGTGAAGAGTCCCAAGAGAAATTGTGCATAAACGGGGCAGGTTCATCGTGACCCAAGCTGAACCTCGCCGGACAAGATATCTATCTATAATTTTAAAAGAAAACAGCAAAGGAAAGGGAAAAAAACAAAAAAACAAAAGGAGAGAGAGAGAGAGAGAAACCACCTATCAATAAATTATGAGAACACCTATCGACAAAGAATGACTACGCTGGATGCAATTAGTAATGAAACAGAGAAAATTTTTTATAAAAAAAAAAAAAAAAAGCAATGCAGGAAGCAGTCAGAGATTTGATAAAAGTGCGCAGGAGCCAGGCAAACCAAGTGAGAAGCCAAGCAAACCAAGGAGGAAGCCAAAGCTATAAAAGTGCAGCGAGACGTCGGTTAAATGTGGGATTAAGGTTTTCTTGTTCGTTGCCTGGTCGAAAAGGCCTAGACATGACATTTCAAGTACGCTCCAGGGTAGATTTAGAAAGAACAAACATTTTTCTAAGTTCAAAGGCGAATCTTTTGACCTGCAGAAATTGAAACCAGAAGACGAAGAAGACAGGAAAGGATAAACAAAACAAAGAAGAAGAAGAAGAAGAAGAAGAAGAAGAAGAAGAAGAAAACCTAACTGCAAATCCATCAGAGAGACCAAGTAATAGATTCGAAAAGCAACCTGATATAATAATTATTAATGACAGCACCAGAAGGGAAGGAAGGAAGGAAGGAAAGAAAGAAAAGCCTAGAATGAAAGAGAAATTGCGGAGGGGTAGAGGCGAGGTTTTACGTATTCACAGAGGAGTTGAAGCTCGTCCTCCAAAAGATGCTGCCCTTCTTTCGCCTTGGCAATCCACTGATCTAAATCCATCTCTCTCTCTCTCTCTCTTCAGACTCTCTCGCGCCCACTTTTCTTCGGTTTTGCAGAAGAGCCCCCGCCCTAACAAGCAGCAAGAAGGACGAAGGCAGTAAGAAGACACCCTCCCCCCTCCCCCCCCCCCGGGACTAATTTCAATCTGAAGAACTTTCAATAAGAGCCGCCTCCGCCAGACCCCATAGATCGCGAGAGAGAGAGCGTACAAATACAAAACA
Organism: Bruguiera parviflora; assembly: GCA_019804595.1. Lineage (NCBI taxonomy): Eukaryota > Viridiplantae > Streptophyta > Magnoliopsida > Malpighiales > Rhizophoraceae > Bruguiera > Bruguiera parviflora. Next base: position 7,304,804 of record CM034059.1, read on the forward strand.
AGAAAAGCCCCAGCACAGACCCCCCCCTCTCTTAGTCCCCCATCATGCCTTCGCCTTTTTTTCGATTTTTTCCTTTTTTTTTTCTTTTCACTATTGTCATGGGTAAATCATTTATTTTAATTTTTAATTTTATGTCAGCCCTCTCCACTTCTTCTCTTCTTTTTTTTTTTTTTAATTTCTTATCCACGCCTGTTATTGTACCGTATGCTACATAACACAATTGTTTTTCAATAAAAAAAAAATACAGTTTTTTCAATCAAACCATGTGTCGGCTTCGCCCATTTCGAAGCGGTGGATGGATCCCAAAATGTCAAGTAAAAATGCACTGACAAAATATAAAATCCAGCCGGCTGCCATATATTTTTGTTTCATTTTAACGCCTTCTCTTCTTCTTTTCTTTTGTTTCTTCTTCTTTTTTTTTTTAATATATATATATATATATATATAAATTTTGTGGTCCGGGTGTTGAATGTACAGCTCAATTATGATCAAACTTCGATCCTTCTGATTTGATTTTTGAACTAATTGGAACAAGAAAACTGAACGGTACAATTGTCTGCAAGCCAACTACTCCGCGAATGAATGATCTTGTAATAGATGATTCTGGCTCTAAAAACGCAGAACCGGACAACAGTCTTTTTTGCTAACACTCCTTTTCGCTATTTCTCGTTTTGTTGCGGCTGTTGAATCGCACAGCAACAACCGGAAAAAAAAAGAAAAACAATAAACACAAAATGATAAAAAGACGGTGGCGGTGGTGGTGGTGGGGATTGAATTCTAGTGTACTTTAGCATCAATAGTTCATCGCACAAAAAAAGCCGATGTCTCCTGCCTACACACGCTGGCAAGAGAGAAAAAAAAAAAAAAAAGTGCGTTGGAAGGCAATCAACGTGGTGACAGCTCTTACGACGGTAGCAGCAAAACCCGAGCCCTGCTGTTGCCTTAAATGAAGCATTATATAAAATAAATAAATAAGTATGTCTAGTCTTATGTTAGATCCTGCACTTGTCCCGTCTACCCAAATGACATCCCCATTCAATCGAAGTTTCTATCTCACACCCATTGCTTACGCGAACCATTCGTTTTGAGAGTCTAAATTTTGGACAGAGCGTTAAAAATAAATTATCTCTCCCCCCCCGGGGGGTGGTGGTGGTTGGTGGTGGTGGGGGAGGGGGGCTTTAGATGCAATCCCAATTGTTAAATGTGGCATCGGATGGACGTGGGCCATCCTTGGGGCTCTGCTTAGACTATAATCATACATTGAAACATGGATTGCCTTCAAAAATTTACGGAGTTTTTTTTTTTGGTTATTCGGTCCCTCGTAGTGAGGATTCGGATGAAAACAATCTGATAAGCTGCCCGTCATCTCCCTCCCCTCGCCGGAGTCTTTTGCTTCGGCTAATAATTACTAGGCATTGGTCATGCAATCATCTCGACGATAGAAGGACTGCTCGGCATCCGGAACTTCGGGACGAATAATCAGCGAAAGCAGGGGTCGCATTAAGCCGGGCTGTGCAGTTTTTTGTGCGGTGTTGCGCGGGATTCTTTCCAATCCGAGAGCGCGTCGTATCTCATGGACATAGAGAGAAAAGGCAGCATTTTCCTTTCTCCGCGGTGCCCCCCCCCCCGGTGCGGAAAATGATTTTGCCCTAAAACCCCAACCTCGCCCGGCCCGGACCGGACCCTATTAGCCGCATTGTTACACGATAACATTAGGCAGAGTTTTTACCGCAGAATCCCCTCCCAACTCCAAACTAACAAAGCCCAAAATCGCAATGCCTGTCCCGATGCCCTCTTCTTCTTCTTCTTCTCTTTCTTCCCCTTCTTCCTGCTATTGTACCTCCCGGCAACTGCCGTTTCTCGGGCCCAAAATTCCCCATCAATCGTCCTTCTCTGCCACTCCTTCATCCTCATGGCCTCCTTCTCTTCTTTCATTCCCAATCAATTCTCCTTCTTCATATCACAGTCGCAGACCCAGATTAAAAATTGGCCTTGCAGCTGCCGCCAAGTCCGATGCCAGCAAGAAATCAGCCGACCCCAGTAAACATGATAAGGGGAAGAACAGTAAAGTGGCGGAGGAACAGGATGGGCAAGATGATGTGGAGGCGGAGGTGGAGGTGGAAGAGGATTTGCCCTGGATTCAGGAGAAGGCGCTGGACCTTGTGGAGTTCACGGGCTCTGTCACCCAGGCAATTCCTGGTCCCAGGGTCGGCCAGAGCTCCTTGCCTTGGATCCTTGCCCTCCCTCTCGCGTATGCTGGCTTTACCTTTGTTGTTGCCTTTGTTAAGACCGTTAAGAAGTTTTCTTCTCCCAAGCACAAGCGCAGGATGCTGGTCTGAACTTCTAACCACCCCAAACTCTTTCCTCCTTTATTTTTTATTTCCTCCTCCTTCTTCCTGAATTGCCTGTTCTCTCACTACTGTTTTTCTTTCTTTCTTTCTTTCTTTCTTTCTTTTGGACTGTTTTACATCATGCGTTTGGTCCTCAGGAAGAAGCATCTTGTTTAGCAGCAACGCCATTATCTAGAAGCAAAACATTCGGACGAAAAAAGAAAAAAAAAAAAGATTATCTAGGAATATTTTAGTTGGGATATGTGGCTTCAAAAACTGCTTTTCCCGAGTTTTGTTGCATTTTCAGATTGATACCTTTCCTTTCTGGTCATTTCTAAGGCAAAAGGCCAGACAAGAGATGTACTGAATGCATTCTCATTCGAGGCTATATTAGCGAGTGTATTTCATTATCCTTTCTTGAACCTCTTCAATTCTTATATAGATCGCATGCACAATCTTTTACCTAAATAGATTTTTTTATCTTTTCAGGTCAATAAGAATGCCATGCTATGCAAATCAATAGATGAATTGCTTGAGAAAGGGGAAGATGCATTACAACATCCAGCTCTAAAAGGACTAGAGAAAAAGGTGAGGCACACTTCTCCTTCCTCAATCACTAACTCTTATGTCCTTGATTCTCATTTTCTGTCTTCTACGTAAGACATCATTAGGGTACCTTTGGCTTCTAACCAGATTAATTTAAGGTCTCAAAATTCTGTATTCTTTTCCTACGCGAGCTGGATATTTTCATTCTATTTTAGCTTTTTCAAGAATCAATGAAAGGCATGTACATCAATATTGCCTAGTCTCTCTCATGAACATGCAGTTCTGGCTTAATTCTCCAGACTTTTTGTCTCTACTTCTTCTGTAGTGTGCATGATTCAAGGATTCGTTTTTTATGGACACTGCTAATTTGTGTCCAGACAGGATTTAGCATGGAGGATATTTTGCGCAAATACATTAGGTATGCTCTGAATGAGAAGCCATTTAGCCCAGAACTAGTTGCCAACCTAATACAGCTCAGGAAGACTTCATGTTTGGATGACCCCCAAGTGGCTGAAATTTTGAATGAAATCTCACGAAGAATTGTGCAGGAAAAAGGTAACTCCCTTTATCAGTGTTTTTGTAGGTCATTTTATTGATCTCGATGTCTGAAACAAACTCTCCGTCAGGGCATGTTGACCACTAATTTATTTACCTATTGTTTCTGGGGCTGTTTCCATCTGATGTTGCTCTGAATCAATGTTTGTTGTGACACTTGTGGGCCTACAGGTCCATCTGCTTTGGAAACTCTCCAATTAGAGGAAAAGAAACAAAAGAAAAGCATGGTGGTCAGTGTGCGCTTTAGTTCATCTTGCCTACTAGGGTTTGCTCATGAAATTATGCATACATATATAGACAATTATATACGCATGTATTTTAGCTAAGAATTTGATACCTTTTTGACTGGACTTAACACACCTTGTTTCTTGCTTATGGTTGCTACATAATGATGGGGAACCAAGGTTGAATTATAGTCATATAAGGCATTCATCTGGCAATGATGTCTCATGCATTGCACACTTGCTTAGCTCTCAGCTCTTGCTTTATGTCTAAGACCAAACAGTTAGGACCAAATTGGTTGAATTGTGGTAGAATGTTAACAGATAGAATATTTTGATATTAAAAGCCCCACGAACATGTATCAATTAGAGTGCCTTTTCATTTTGTTTATGTCCTTCATTGCTAAAATCTGGCCCCTAATATAATGTTCACATATAATAGTGCTGTTGGATACTTGGGGTGCCTGAGTACTTTTGGTGTATAATAGCATGTTACATATATTTAGATTATTGTTTCCTTTGATGACTGGACACTGAACAGAGTCAGAATGTCTGTTAACAGCTCTGCAGTCATTTCTTGCAAATGTGCTTCTCTCTACTTGTAGTTGATTTTCTCACCCAAAAATAATAATAAAAAAAAGAACTTCCATTTGTCTCAAAATTCCATCTGTCATTAATAGCCAATAAAGACCTATAATTCAGTCTTATTTATGATATACTTTGTTTGTTTGTTTTTTTTCCCCAACTGTTTGGCTCCTCTTGTTGATTCTGAAGTTTTCTCCTGGTTGTATACAGACAGGTATATGATGCACAGATGGTTTCCTTGGTCCATCATGCATTCTAGGGCCTAGCTGCCTCTATTCGTTTTTTACCTCACTCTCTTGCTGCATCTGATTCTTTGTTTATGGGATAATAATCTTGTGTGAATTGGTGAACAGAGCTGTAGCCAGATTCATTTGTGTCATTGAGTGGGCATATGCTTGATGATACAGCATTTCAAGTTCTGAATTGATCATCATGGTCAATGTCTTGTCCTCATTCTTCTCTTCCTTTTGCTTTACCATACCTTGAGAGCATTATTAGGTACTTCGTCAAGTCTTGGAATTGTGGTCCTTCAATCTGGGTTCATTGGTAGCTTGATTTTGTTAAATAAGAGCTGGAAAATTAATGCCAATTAAGATGCAACAGTTGATGAATGCCTCTGATAAAGTGTCCTGTTTATTTAATTTTCAGGCCCAGTTGTTATGGATATGTCTGGGTATACTAAGAAGGGATTTAAGAGAAAACTTGCAGTGCAGGCCCTTTTTGGGAAAGTGTTCTATTTATCAGAGGTAAGTGCGAGAAAGTTAAGTAAGATAACCTTTTGATGCAAATTTTATTGTGACTTATGTAAATGCAGAATGCTTTCCTTTGGCCCCTTCCATCATTTTTCCTTTCCAAGGATAATTCCATTTGGTTGATAATGTTTAGAACTGCCTTATGACAATGATGTAAGCCATAAAGTTCTTTTTGAATTTCCTAAACACCTTTGGTAGCAATTGATACTTGTACACTGGACATGGGAGATAGATACTAGCTGATTTCTAGGTTCCAAGTTGTGGCAGATCATTTCATTTCTCCATGGGGTGTGCTGGATAATGTTGTTTTACTTTTATTATGGTGCATTGACCGGATTGATAATTTTTGTTCACATTTTGGGACAGCTGCCAGAGTTCTGTTCAAGCGATAGCTCCTTGGTTGTAAAGGAAATATTTGGAGTAGCAGAGTATATCTTCTATCCATGAACTTGTGTTCTCCATTGTGCTTATTGTTTACATAGTCCAGCAAATGTAAAACCTTTAACATGATATTTTGATCCTTCAGTGAAGATGCTGAGAAACTGCGGTTGCACACCCTTTCTGAAGCTGGCGATGTGGATTCTCTTGAGAAGATGGTCGGGGGTTCGGATTCAAAAGATTCCAGTGAGAACTCATCCAGTAATCCCTGAGTTTTGTTGCCATATACGAAAGAAGTCCAGATGCAGAGAGAAGTTGAGAAAGGAACAGCCCATGTCCAAGGGTGATTTCATTTTGTTGTTGTGTAGACTTTAGAATCTTCTCAAAAGCTATCAGATGTGCCTCTGAAATTGAGTTATAGGTCAACGTTGCGTGGTTCTTACGGATTTCAATTTTGATGGGGAGCACATCAATATCAGAGTGGAGACATTGCTAAAGCTTGGTGGGGTGGGGTGGACGATCTTCTTGGGTTTATGCTTTGTCCCGTGTTATCAGTGCGGCAGGAAATGAAATTTAGGGGAAGTGAAGTTCAATTCTGAAAATGTGAAATTAAAATTTACCAGAAAATCAGTTTCTGCAAAATTTTTTGCCTTAAATCTGTTTGCTGCTTCGCAACTACTTTTACTTATCAAGAACACAAGCATACGTCCTCTTCTACTCCCCAGCAAATATCCATAAACCATCCCCTTCTCACAACTTAAACTCAAAACAATCCTTTTTCTTCAGCAGAAAACGCCACAATCTGAGCCAACGTTCAACAATCACCGGAAAAAGAAGCCCAATTGACTTCCGTTCAAGTCACAGCTCGCGGCTCAGCTGCTGCTAAGAGGCTAACCTTCTCGTGCACTCTCCTTCTTCTGCCACCCAGGCCACCAACCCACTCCCCAAATTCAAATATCCAGTCTTTACGCAGGCACCGTTCAATTCTCATTCAAGACCCCATTGCAAACCCCAAAAAAGCTCCGGTGTTGAAAAACCGGCACGTATCCCCATAACATTCGTTAGAGGTCATGAAGTCGAAGGGCCATGCTGAAAGCCGAGAACTCTGCGACGTCAGTCAGACTCCAAGACACCGCCGCCGTTTCGTGAAAATATCCCCAACCGAACCACTTGATCCTTGGACAAACGAAAAAAGATGGGGCGATGCGGGATTTATAAACGCCACAGATGGGATGCGATCTGAGTCATCTGTTGTAGTGTAGGGACAAAAATTAGGTGATTACGATAATCAACAGCAATTCCTTCCTCTCTCCTGCACTGAAAACCCCATCGTTCTTTCTTTCAAAGACTTACAATTTACGCTTATGGACAGACAGACACACACGAGGAGGAGCAGTAGTGAGTTGTGAGCGGTGATTAAGAATTGGTAGGTGTAGTGTAGGTAGTGAGGGAAGGGAAAACAGAATGCAGCAATCTCTTACGAGGCCGATGCCAATCTCATCATCAACCCCCACCCCTAAACCCCTCACAACCACAATGAAAATATTCTCCCCCTTCTCCTCCGCCTTTTGTACTTATAATAGTAATCATCGTTTAGGAATAAGAAGAAGAACAAGAATGAAAATTCGTTGCGAATGTATGGATGTTGATGCTCAGAAAAAGGAAAATAACAGTGGCCCGCCACGCCCATACCCTGACCCAGGTGGTGGTGGTGTTGGGGTTGGCATGAGTACGGGTCCATATCCCAACGTGAAGAAGAAGAAGCCAGATTGGCTGAGGCAAAGATCTCCTCAAGGCGACAGGTTTCAAGAGATTAAAGCCTCCCTTTCTCGCTTGAATCTCCACACTGTTTGCCGGGAAGCTCTGTGTCCCAACATTGGAGAGGTCATTTCCTTTCATTCCTTTTGTTTTCCTTTCTCTAATCTAATAATCACTTACTTCTCCCGTTATTATGGAATCTTTTTTTTTTCTTTCTTTCTTTTATTCTTTTTGCTTCTCCCCTGGAATGCTATATGGGAATAATGTGATGGGGTTGCAACTACAACATGGAAGAGCAGTGTTGGAGTGGAGGAGGGGACGGTATTGCAACAGCAACCATAATGCTATTAGGGGATACATGTACTCGTGGCTGTCGATTTTGTGCAGTTAAAACCAGCAGAAATCCACCTCCACCTGATCCTATGGAGCCTCTTAACACTGCCACGGCTATTGCTAGTTGGGGGTAGGGTACTTCTTCTCTTGGTCTTTCTTTCATTTTAAGAACCCACTTCTGTTTCTCTTCTTCTTTTTCTTCTTGCTCCTACCCTTATTTGTATTGCTAATTTAGTTTTCATTCTGTTACTCTTGTTTATCACCTCTCTTTTTTTCCCATATCTTCAATTTCCTATAAATAAATGCACTTGCATACAGAATCAGAGGCTTTCCTGAATCCCATAACAGATGGCCTCCAGTTAACATTCACCAAGGTTATCTTACATCAGAATCCCATATCATATATTGATGGAACATGCGTGCCAACTTTCTACAGATTCAGTGCGATGTGGATGCTAGCATTTCAATGAATGTGAGATCGAGACAAAATTATATTCTATCATATAGTAATATTCTCCTAACTATCTTATCCCCATTACCTATGAGGTCATTTTTCAGAAAATATGATCATGTTTCCCTGAATATTTGAGATGGTTCTGGGCCACAAAGGTCATTTTCCACTTGAGTATATGAATCTATAAAATCTATCTTTATTTTCCCCTTCTCGACGAGATTTTGGCACCGGCTTATTTCTTGTGCAACATTTACTGGTCAGACTCTCATAAATTTGAAAATGAATTGAAGTCTTTTGTTGAGTTGAAACCTTGTCTAAGCTTTAATTGCATATTTGATGTGTTGCCATATTGATGCTTTATGTGATAAAAAGATTTTGCCTGAACATAGGATTATCCTTTCTTTTGAAATGTAGTGTGGATTACATTGTTCTAACAAGTGTAGATCATGATGATCTGCCAGACAGTGGAAGCAGACATTTTGCTGTCACTGTTAAAGCAATGAAGGTGCATACATTTATCAAGAAAGTTTACTAAGTTGCTTCATGGTTATTGTGCTTATATAATATGGTGGATGCTATTGCATAGTTGATAGGAAACAAATGTAAATTAAATTGGACTCTATATGACACCTACTGCAGGATGTCAAGCCTGAGATCATGGCTGAGTGTCTGACTTCTGATTTTCAAGGTGATCTGAAAGCTGTAGAAATGCTGGTGCATTCAGGACTAGATGTCTTTGCTCACAACATTGAGACTGCAAAGCACCTTCAACGAATTGTTAGAGATCCTAGAGCTGGGTGAGTGGCTCACAACTTGGGTCTGGTTGTTTGAGGATAATTGAGTGTTGAAACTTCAACCTTGAGAGCAACTGTTAGATTCCAGCATTTGAGACCAGTGTTGGTAAAGTTTTTGCTGAAATCATTTTAGAAACTAATTATGATACTAAATATGAGAAGGGAACTTCAATTTATATGAATTTCTGTGTCTTTATTAGAAGCTAGATAAATGCATGTAATGCATTGTCCTTATTATCAACAAGAGTAACTGACTGAATTGAGGGGCGTGTAAAGATTGTGCTGTGATGAGGACCCTACATGCATTCTTTGCATCTGAAGCAAGAATCATAGAACTAGACCTACTGCTAGAAAAATGTAAAAAATTGCATACATCAACCTAATGTTTTAAGGCTGGTAAATAAACTAGCCAAGAAACTAGTATAAATTGATTATCCTCTCAATGGAGTTGCCTGTGGATGCAAAATTGGCTCATTGTAGAGCTTGGTATTGCAGGTATGAACAAAGTTTATCAGTTCTGAAACATGCAAAACTCAGTAGAGGAGGCATGATAATAAAGTCTTCTATTATGTTGGGACTTTGAGAATCGGATGATGAGTTGAAAGAAGCTATGTCTGATCTGAGGGCTATTGATGTTGATATTCTCACACTTGGACAGTATTTAGAGGTAAGTGGTGCACAATTTCTTTAATCCAACTGAGGTTGAAGTATTTTATGTGCAACATTGTGGGATATGGGGTTAATGACATTAAAATCATCAGGGTTGAAGCATGCCCAGAATTCTCGTTTTGGCAGGGCCAGAGCTTCATATATTTCAAAGTTGGTCACAATAAAAACCAGGAAAAGGCACGCTTCAGCTAAAAACTCACAACAAATTCTTCAAGGTATTTTATCTGAGAAAAGGAAGAAAGAAGAGAAAAGTCTGTGGCTTTCCATCCATGGGTCGGTTATTTCATATGATCAATTTGGCCACATTGGGGCTATGGGGATCATTATGTTTGTTGGATTTGGTTCTTGTTCTTTTTTTTTTTTTTTTGGTTTTCTTTGGGCATGGAACTTTTCATTAACAAGTGGGTAGCCAACTCCATTGCATTTGACCGTAAAAGAGTATGCTACATCTGAGAAGTTTGCTTACTGGAAAGAATATGGGGAGTCTATAGGATTTCGTTATGTAGCCAGTGGACCTCTGTGGTAAGGTTTTTTTTTTTTTTTGTGGCCATTAGATGGTTGACGCTTGTATCTTTTGGGTCGAGTTCTCTAAAGGAAGGCATAGGGCTGATAAAGAAAGATATATTTTTTCACTTCAGGTTCGGTGCTCGTATAGGGCTGGGGAGCTGTTCGTTAAAGTCATTGGTAAGAGAAAGGGCTACGGCCTTTGCTGCCACATCGTAATATTTCCTTCGTTTTGTCATAGGTACGGGAATTCCAAGTTGATGGGCATGGGCAAGAAGGAGATTGGGAGGTTTTAGTTGGGACCACAAGTGGCTTGGATTGGATAGACATACACGTCAAGCCAGCCATTCCTTTTTGTGTGTCTGAAGACTGAAGTGCCTCCCTGGCTCCGAGAGAGATTTTAGTTACTGATTAACTTGGCGGATACGGCCAACCATTTTATTTCATCGATGCTTTTCAGCAAGTGTAGAAGAACTGGGAAGGTTAATCGCCGAACTTCGTGGTTTTGTCGTCGGTCGTGCCAGAAGTCGTGAGTTTGAGTTTTCGCCAAACGCTGCACGAACGTTTTCAGAGTTCATTTCTCTAGAAGAGTATACTCCCGTCTTTCTGATGGAACCGCGGGGATATGGTCCCTCTTTTCTTTTTCTTTTTTTTTTCCATTTCTTACCCCAAGAAAAAGAGCCAACAACGTTTTTTGTATTTTTTGTTAGTTATATCTATGAATTGATTCAACTTCAAGTATTTAACATTTATAAGCTGCAAGATACGCGTGGTTTCTCAGGATACCCCTAGTTTCCTCTTTTCTTTTCTTTTTTCTTTTTCTTATCTTTTAGTTTCTTATAATATATTATAAGGTGTATGATAATCTCTATGTGCATATAAACAATGCTAACGTAATTACGTATCTTTTCCTTCGAAAACTTGCCTGTGCGTAATGCTAATATTAATGCCAGGGGTGCTGCCTCCTGCCCTCTTTCTGCCAACTCGAGTGCCAAAACCCCCCCACCCAACAAATATTAGAAGATTTTTTTTTTCTTCTTTCTTGTTTAAAATAATTAAAAAACAACAAAAGGAAAAGAGGAGAAAAACTAGGAAATAAACAATAAATTCCCATGCTACCGCGTTCTTCTCTCCTCTTCGCCATAGAAAAAGAACATTGCTTTCGGTGTTGGTTTGTGTGTGGGCACTCACTTTCCCTTATTTATTTTTTTATTTATTATTATTATTTTTAATTTTATGGTGGTGTTTTTGGTTGGTTTTGCTTTCTTCTTCAACTTCCAGAGGTTGGGTTCTTTCTTCTCCTCCTCCTCCTCCTCCTCCTCCTTCTTCCTCCGGTAAATGCTCTCTTTTGTCCGGTGAGATTCTTTTTCAGTTCTTTTTAGTGGCTTCATTATTTCCTTTATCTAATGACTTTCTTGCTCCTTTCATTTTGCTGATGTTTATTTCTGGGTTTTCTTTTGGGCGTTTGATCTCTTTCATTTATTAGAAACTTGACTATGACAGCATCTCTCTCTGTTTTTTTTTTTTTTTTGGAATCATAGTTGCCGACCGATCGCTCGCTTTCTTCGAGTTTATCGTTGAATTGATCATTACAGCTGATGTGGCCGCCCAAATACGTAATCATCCATCAGAGCTGCTCCCTTGTAAATGGGTGCCTTTGATGTGTACTCCATGGTGATACAAGATGTGACATGTTTTTACTTGTTTTCCTTGGAGCCTGACTATTAGAATTAGCCACCATCTGGGTTCTTGATGGTAACTGTTACTAGTTCAAGACTTGCCATTTTTAGACGTCAACTCCTCTTTCAATCCCACCGGAATGACCCCTCAATGCGGTGATGAACCGCCTCTCTCACCCGCTTCCTACAGATCGCTGACTTTTTTTTTTTTTTTTTAACCCACTTTATCAATTTTCTAGTTTTGATCGTGTTGCCAGTCGAGTCTATTTTTTTTTCTTTCTTATCTTCTTAAAGCTAATATTGACTATATGTCAATTTAATTTTATGCAACCAAAATAAAGGACTTGCCACGAAACTTTAAGTTTCTTGTTTTGTGCTGCTTCTTTTTAACATATTTATAGGGTGTGAAGACTTTTCCTTATGGCTCTGTTGTCCATCTCCTCTCCATCTGATTCATGGTTTCTCTTTCTCTTGTAGCTTCTATATGGGCTGAGTTGGGCATTTCATGGGAGTTAAAGAGGATAATGAACCACCCTTGAAACGTGCTAAGCTACCTTGTGGAGAATCCAACAACTTCTTTAAACAATTATCTCTTGCAGAACTGCCAGCTTGCTCTTTGGGAGACTTGATGGCTCGACCTCTAGCCTCCCATAATGATGTTGAAACTGTTGGTTCCAAAGGAATCATCAAAAGATCAGAATTTATTAGAATTATTACTAGGGCATTGTACTCTCTAGGTTATCACAAGAGTGGAGCCCTTCTGGAGGAGGAATCAGGGATACCATTGCACTCTTCTGTTCTTAACTTGTTTATACAGCAAGTGATGGATGGAAAATGGGATGAAAGTGTGGTCACATTGAATACTATTGGTCTTTTGGATGAAGCTACCATGAAATTAGCGTCTTTCCTGATATTGGAACAGAAGTTCCTTGAATTGCTCAAGATGGATAATGTGGTTGCTGCATTAGATACTCTGAGGAATGGAATTGTGCCTCTCCGCATCAATATGCACCGTGCTCATGAGCTAGCTGCTTGCATTATCTCTCCCTCACAGTGTTTAACTTTGGTTCAGGATATTGAAACCTCAAAGTCTAGGTCAAAGATTCTTGAAGAATTGAAGAACTTGCTCCCTCCCTCTGAGTTGATTCCAGAGAAAAGATTAGAACATCTAGTTGAGAAAGCTTTTGATGGGCAACGTGATGCCTGTCTATTTCACAATACTGTGGATAGTGATATTTCCTTATATTCAGATCATCAATGTGGAAAAAACCAGATTCCTTCCCAAACAATGCAGGTTAGATGCTTCTTGGGTGGTGGTCCTTTCTAATCAATGTGTTTGATGTATGCTATATATTTGGTTTTTCGCCAGCTTGACTTGCGACTTTTTCTCTCTCTACCAGTTGGTTGTTTGTAGGAGGAACACCAATTTGTCTTGAGTATATGTTTCTTATGTTTTTTATCACATTAATTTTAAGCTTTAAGATTTAGTATAAACTTTTTATTATTGTATGGTATTATCAAGGTTGTCAAATTTCTCTGCGTTGATGTCGCCAATTATCTACTTCAAAGTGGATTTGGCCAGCAGTGAGTTGGAATGGATTCTATGACCTTAACTTGTGTTAAATATGATATTGGCTGTAGTAAACAGATTACGAATTGGAGGGTTATTATAGCAGTTAGGGATTTAGTCTTGCGATTCATTTTGGTTGATGTGGGTATTGCAGGGGTTTTTAGATCCAATATTATGTGGGCAGAAAAAACTCAACATTAACTGTTGATGATTTTGGGCCTGCTCATGAGCACCATTATGGACAGCCACTCCTTAGAGTTGGATCTTATCAAGTCATGTCACTTAGGTCTTGTTATTTGCTTGATTTTATTGTCATTTCCTTTTTTAGCAAGGTCAAACATCCTTGTAGGCCTTCCCCTGACTGGTATTTTGCTTTTGAAAGTGTTGATGTTATCTCAAGCAAGATCAATGAACATAATTTTTGCTGTATATGTGATCTTAGATTGGACATGCTGCACAGTCACTGAAATTATCTTTTTCTTCATTATTTATTTAAAATTTCCATTGTTTGACTTTCTGTTTATGAACTTATGCAGATTCTAGAAGCCCACACAGATGAAATTTGGTTTTTGCAATTTTCACATAATGGAAAATATTTGGCCTCATCATCCAAGGATCAGTCAGCGGTCTTATGGGAGGTAAATTTCTCATCATCATCAAGATCCTTTTATCCTTGGGTTCTTACTTTTTTGAGGACTAATCCTGGGAATAAATTTGCACCTCTTTGTTAAGCCTTTCATTTTGTGTAATGCAGGAAAGTGAAACAAAAGTGGTAATGTTATTAATCAAATGCAATCCTTTAAATGTTGTGGGCAGGGTGACACTTTCCGGGCATATTGTGTGGAGTCGACATAATTTTTTTTCCCTCTATCTTATCTTATTTTATGTGTCAAGTGGGTTGATCCTTCCTAGATCACGTGTCTCGAGCACTAGACTTCTCTTTCAGGTCATATGACTTTGTCCCAATTTAACCTGGTCTTTAAGTTACAGATTATTGCATTCAGGTTGATAAGTCAAAACTATAGCATTAATCTTTTATGCTGTCAGTTTCTTCAAAAGAGATTGACATTGAAAACTTGATGAGTTATCTGAAAATGGTTTGCTATAACCTTTATGTGCCACACTGCTTGAGGTAAGATTCAAGCTTCATAGCTTAGTTGGCTTGGTCTAACCTTATAGAGCCTCCTTCATTGGGACCTGTGAGATACTGGAATTCATCAATTCAAGGTGCTCAGTTGTAATGTAGATTGTGGACATGTAATTTTTTTTTTTTTCTTTCTAATAACCGTGTATGGCTGTACAATTTACCTTAGTAGATCTGGTGTTGAGCTTGAAATGTCTGGCTAAATTACTACATGAGGACGATAGTTTTCAGCTTGAGGGAGCTCTGGCTTGTGACTATTGAAGCCCCCTTTTCATGGGTGAGAGCATTTTCCTTTGATGTGTTAGTGTAAGATTTGCATCACTTATAATAGTGTGCAATCTTTGTTACACAGAAGGAAAAACATAAAAGTAGCTTGTGTCGAGGATGGATGCAAAATATTCGCTGCCAATCAGTGCTGGAAATTTGGGACAGGTAGATGGGGAGTCAGGGAGGTACTGTTAATGGAAATTGAAAAGCCAGATCTTACGGATCACAGGGCATTGTTATACCGAATGGATGCTATCTCATGTCTACTGAATGATGAAGCTTTTGTTCTATAGATCCTGTGCCTGAGGATGTTACTTTGTATTTGATGGCATGAGTTAATGATTTTGCAAATGTATAAAGATACACATATCTGCCATGGATGTTCCTCTACATTATAGTTCCAACACTGCATATGTATATCATTGTATGCATGTGCTGACAAGTATTTTCAACTGTGTTATGCTTCATCACTCCCTTTAATTGATCAATTAATTTAACCATTTTAGGTTAAAGATGATGGTCACATTTTATTGAAGCATAAACTAACCGGGCATCAGAAACCAGTGTTGATGGTCTCATGGAGCCCAGATGACAGCCAGATTCTTACTTGTGGGCAAGATGAGGTGATTAGGTGTTGGGGTGTTAGTTCTGGAGAATGCATCCATGTGTACGAAAAAATTGGTGCTGGCTTAGTTTCCTGTGGGTGGTTTCCTGATGGTAGGGGCATATTTGCTGGCTTGAGCAATAAGAGCATATGTCTCTGGGATCTGGATGGAAGGGAATTGGAATGTTGGAAACAGCATAGGATATCAGATATGGCCATAACTGATGATGGGAAGAGGATCATAAGCATATGCAGAGATACTGCAATACTGATGCTTGATGGGGAAGTAAAATTTGAACGAGTGATCGAAGAGGAGGAAATGATTACTTCATTCTCTTTATCTAAAGATAATAAGTTCCTTTTGGTTAATCTTGTAAACCAAGAAATCCACTTATGGAGTATAGAAGGTGATCCCAAGATCGTGTGCAAGTATAAAGGCCATATACGTACCCGATTTATCATCAGGTCTTGTTTAGGTGGATTTGAGCAGTCGTTCGTTGCGAGTGGGAGTGAGGACTCTCAGGTACCATCATCATCCATACCAGCAGAATATAAGGATTTTCACAGAGTTACATGTTACAGTTTTTCTATTATGCCGTGTCATTTCTACCTCCATGCTTTGTGCTGTTGTGTGTGCAGCTATATATGGTCATCCAATGATAAAATCTCGTTTACTGTGAACTACAAAATAAAATGGTTTCCTTTGTATTGGTCCATACAGGCTGCTGAGTTAGAATAGATAGTTCGTTATGGAGCATTTTTTGAGCCTCCGAAGGACGTCATTGCATGTCAAAACCTGCAGATTTGAGCACAATGGCTTGTTGATTGTGTTGAGCATATATACTCCATTATGCGTGGTGTATCCCTTTTTATGTTATTGTACTGAATTTGTTTTTGGCTTCTCGAATTTCTTAAATGCTACGGGTATGCTTAGTCACTCCCTCCCAATTGCACCCACCCACCCAAAAGAGAGAGAGAGAGAGAGAGAGGTTTGCTTGTTAATTCATTGGTTAAGGTGCTTCAGGATAAGGTATCATGGCACGACGTGTGTCTGATTGCAGGTGTACATATGGCACAGAGGCACCGGGGAACTACTCTTGGCACTGCCCGGGCATTCTGGAGCTGTGAACTGTGTGAGCTGGAACCCAGCAAATCTACACATGCTGGCTTCGGCTAGCGATGACCGGACAATCCGAATATGGGGATTAAATCCCTCGAGGCAGAAACAGAAGCAGAGGCCGAAAGAGCAGAGCAACGGCATCACGCATCACTGCAATGGGAGGGGAGGCGGAGGATGAAACAAGATCACCCCCCAAGAGCGGGGACAGACACGATCCCCAGAGGATGCCATCGGAATCCTGTTTGACATACTTACGCGTGATGGTCTGAATATTGGCCGGGCCGTACGAACAAAACTCTGATGAGCATTTTGGTTCTCTTCGGTTACTATATTTATTTAATACTAGAGTTCTCCTCCCCCCCCCCCTCCTCTCTCTCTCTCTCTCTCTCTCTCTCCCCGGGAATCGCTTCTTCACAAGATGAGTCGGGGGTGTGTGGAGATTTTTTTTTTTCTTGAACTCTTTCCAAAATTTTCCGGTCTAATTGCAGTGCACGCCCACCACCGACGCTACGCTGCACTAGGCTTGCTCTCTACCCCAGCCCCAGCCCCAGCCCCAGCCCTTCCGGGCCCGGGAGATTACTTTTTTGAAACCTGCTCGGCCGCATTAAAATTGCTGTCGTATTCCGGTTTTAATTTCTGTTTCTCTTTAGGGCAATTGTTGTGTGGGTCCCTATCAGCCCTTTCTTTCTTCTTTTCTTTCTCTCTCTTTTTTTTTTTTTTTAAATCTCTGTAATATGAAAAAATAAAAATTTATATATATGTTTTTGATTTACAGATTGCATTCTTTTACTCGTACAAATAAAAACTCTTTTTTATTTTTTTATTTTTTATTTTTTAAAAAAATCATATTAATCAAGCAGTCTCTCCTCTCTTCCCCTCTCTTCTCTATCTTTTTCCCTTCTCTTATCTCTGTGGTTGATTTGATATATATATATATATATATATATATATATAAAAGAAAGTAAAAAGATCGGCTCGGCTCATATTAGTCGAATGTGGGGTTTTTTTTTAAAAAAAATTTTTAAATTTTTATTTTTTAGTAACTTTCCGTTTCCGGCACCTCTGCCTTGGCCTTGCGGTTGCTTCCTTCTTTCCTTTTATTTTATTTCGTTCTACCAGTCGAGTCGTAAGGGTTCTTCTTCACCAAACACTCCAATCATCCAAAAGCCAAGAAAAAAAGGCCTTCACGCGCACGGAGCCGGACCTTTGCTCATCGCACGCATTCTCTTCTTTCTGCCCTCCCCCCTCCCCCTCCCCCTCCCCCTCGCCCCCAAGCTTTGCTTCCCTTTGTATAACTTTCTTCTTCTTCTTCTCCTCTTTTTATTGCTCCTTCTTTCTGGTTTCATTCATGCTCCCTCGGCCTCGGCCTCTGCCTCTGGTGAGAATATTTGATGTTCATTTGTGGGTTTTCCTTTATTTTTCTCCCCACCCCACCCCCCGGTCTCTCGATTTTTGGCTGGCTCGTTTTATGTTGTTGTCGTTGATGATGATGGTGATGATCTTTCTTAATTATCTGCAACTCTTTTTTTGTTTTAATACTTTTCGTGACCCCATGGCAACTGGCAAGGCAACAAACGACCCCCCCACCCATCTCTTTCTTTTTGGCGTTCATTTTAATTTCTCCCAGAAATCCCTTTACACTTATTATTCTTCTTTACCAAAATTGCTTGCTCTCTAAGTTCGTGTCCTGATCAATTGCTCATCCTCCTTCAGACTTACATGAAACTTCTCTATCGTACTAAATATCTTTACTCAATCTTTATCCCTCGCTTATGGTCTGATTACACGAGCTTCACCTATTTTCAGTGTCGTTCTACTCCAACTAAGTCAGATTAGGCACCGGGGGGGGCGGGCAGGGGGGTTTTCTTTTTGATTAGTGCATCCAACATAAAAAGGGTACTACCCATTCCTTTTTGGTATACTTGTAGATTGCTAATCCTCTCCCTCTGGCTGGCTTGTCCATTTACTTCCCCTTTCACTCTTACTGTTTCTCTTTCTCTTGTATTGTAGCTTGCTTCCAAACGGCCTGAGTTGGACATTTCGTGGGAGTTAAAGAGGATAACAAACCGCCCCTGAAAACGTGCAAAGTTTCCTTGTGGAGGCTTCAAGAAGCGCTCATCTGTTGCAGGACCCCGCGCAGCTTGCTCTTTGGGAGATTTGATGGCCAGGCCTCTAACCTCCCAAGATGATGTAGAAACTGTTGGTTCAAAAGGAGTCATCAAGAGATCAAAATTTATTAGAATTATTACCAGGGCATTGTATTCGCTCGGATATGACAAGAGTGGTGCCCTTCTGGAGGAGGAATCAGGTATACCGTTGCACTCATCGGTGCTTAACTTGTTTATACAGCAAGTGATGGATGGCAAATGGAATGAAAGTGTTGCCACATTGAATACTATTTGTCTTCTGGATGAGGCTACAGTGAAATCAGCATCTTTCCTGATATTGGAACAGAAGCTCCTCGAGTTGCTCAAAATGGATAATGTTGTTGCTGCTTTAGATACCCTAAGGAATGAAATTGTGCCTCTTCATATCAATATGAACCGTGCGCATGAGCTTGCTGCTTGTGTTATCTCTCCTTCGCACGGTTTAATTATGAGTCTAGATACTGAGGGCTCAAATTCTAAGTCAAAGGTTCTAGAAAACTTGGAGAAGTTGCTCCCTCCAGCTCTTTTGGTTCCGGAGAAAAGATTAGAGCATCTAGTTGAGAAGGCTCTTGATGCACAACGTGATACTTGTCCATTTCACAATACTCTAGATAGTGATATGTCTTTGTATTCAGATCATCAATGTGGAAGAAACCAGATTCCTTCTCAAACTATGCAGGTTAGATGCTTTTTGGTTGATGGTCCCTTTTCTTATGTTGTTTCTTTTTGTGTTCTCCCTTGTTGTCCTAGTTTTCTGTTCATAATATTTGGTTGCTTGAAGGGCGTAGGCCAATATGCATCTCTTATGTTATTCTTTTGGATTTTGCTACGAAATTTTCAAGCTACAATGGCAAGACAAAGTCTTTTGGTTATTGTGTGTTATTGACAAGGTTAAAATTTGGTGCATTGTTATAATTCCCAGTTGCTCTTTTAGTTTAATTCTGTGTGCAATTGGAATGGCATAAGCTTTGAGATCTTTTCTTTGAAATTGCTAAGGGCACAGTGTGGTTGATATGACATCATTTGTGGTCTGGTGAGGCACCATTAAAATTTCGCTCCCCATTTCACTTCCAATGAAGAACAGGATGCAGCTATTGAGAATTGTTTGGAAGAGTCTACTATCAACGTTTCATTGTTCCATGGTTCAGAAATGTAGAACAAGATGTGGAACCAGTCATTGATTTCTTTCTATGATGTTCTTATTCAGTTGAGAAAAAGAATATGATAAAGGGAGAAAAAAAAAATGAAGAAAAGAACAAGACAAGAGATATGGAAGAGATCAAGATAATAGGATGCACAGCCTTTAACCAAAAAGAAAAGAAAGAAGGGAGTTTGAGGCAAGCTTTGATATGTATGAGGTTGCTACACAATGCCTGATTCCGTACTCCAAGGAAGTGCACATGGAGGAATCAGATTCCTTGAGAATTTACCTTCTTTATCTTGGATGGTAGCTTTGTAAAAGATTCTAACAATGGATAATCTTGCTAAGAAATAAGTTTATTTTAATTGGTGTTGTATGTGCAC
The DNA here is from genome assembly GCA_019804595.1 of Bruguiera parviflora. NCBI lineage: Eukaryota > Viridiplantae > Streptophyta > Magnoliopsida > Malpighiales > Rhizophoraceae > Bruguiera > Bruguiera parviflora. The sequence continues at coordinate 7,324,738 of CM034059.1, forward strand.
GAGGAGTAAAGAAACACCCTCTTCATTTGCAGTGTAGTGAGGGTCTGAGGGGGTTACAGATGGCAACTTTTTAGTTACTTCTACTCTGTGGGTTGTTTTTAGAACCTTTGTCTAATTTGCTACATAGGTGGATAAGGAGTTTCTTGGAAATAGAGCCATGAAGACTGGGGTTTTTTTTCCATTATGCTCAATATGTTGTGTTCGGGTAGAGTGCAGTAACAAAACCTTGCTGGGGTTGAAGTATAATTTTATTTGAAATCTTTGTTTGATTTGAGGATCCTCTTCTACATTTTTGTTGACTAGTACTTTGGACAACTGCAACAATTCTTGTTTAATTCCTGAAATCTAGAAGGACACTTTTCTTATCTACATGCAAGCAATGAATTGTGTTTATTATGTACTCACACCTTTGGGGGTTGAAGATGAAATCGATTGGCTCTGAACTTAACATGAAGTGAATAATTAATGCATCTTAGAGAAATGATATTAGAAATTATAATTGATCAGTCCTTTATTTTGATGGCTTAGAATTTTTTACATGCATTTTAAATTTTTCTACTTTAGATCTTTCTGTATGGGAAAATTTCAGAAGTATTGTTCAAGAACAGTAGGGTGGTTCTTTTGAAGTTAATCATAAGTTACTGCAGCATTAAGTGCAACATTGGAAATCAGATATATTTTGTTTAGCAGTTATTGAGAATTCTTGTATTTAACAGTGCCAATTCTGAAAAGGAAGAAGAGTTATAAAGACTTACGACTACTTCTATAGCCTGGTTGTTCTTTCATGGTATGTCATTAATGAGAACTGGGTTCATTTTGAGTGACTACTAATGAGGGCAAGTCTGCCTAGCATTCTTGCTCTGGTTCTTTCCTTAATTTTCCTAGCATTGTCTCTCTGGTTCTTTCATTAAGGAGGCAAGCCCATTCCTTAAGTTGTGTTTTCTTATTCTCAGATGTCTTGTTTCTGAATAAACTTTACATTTTTTTTCCTTGTTTTCCCCATTCCTTAATGAAATATGTTGGATTTGGATTTAGCTTTTAAGTCTTCCAATGGGTTGTGCAATGATAATTGAAAGATGGACATGAGGCTAGCTATTGCTTTTGATTGAAATAAGTGGGTATGTGGACGTGTAAGCCTGAAAACTGCAAGGGATTTAGTTTTTGATTTGTATAGATGCTCAATCTTTCTTTTTTTTTGGCTATTGCGATTGCTATTAAAACTGTGTTGTGTCTATACAAGTGGAAGGTTGTGTATGGCTGCTGGTGCCAAAGGTCTAATTTGGAAGTTGTATGATCATATGATAATATAAATTCTTATGCTCAATAGTTGTGCGGTAATCCTGCTGAACCAAGGAACTTATATTGTGTGCCAGCTCTCCCTGCCAGTTGCTTAGCTTTCAGTTTCTTTTTTCTTCCATGAGTCATGTCATGGAGACATCCTAAAGTATTGGCAGGCCAACCAAGCTTGGTCATTTTCAAGATGAAAGTGTCCTTTGCTTTCCGGGGTTGCATGGGTGGGTGAGCAGGAAGGTTTCTTAATCAAATTCTGAGGGTATCCTTCTGGAATAAGAAAGATCCTATCTTAGTCTTTAACTAGTTTGGATATGAATTTTGACAATGAATTCTATTTAAAATATATGAACTTATTTGTGGAGATCTGAATCAATGTAGCTGACAGAGGTAGTTTCCAAGTTAGTGATGCCATCTTTAGTGAGATCGGTGTTCATAATATTTGCTGCTTTTGATCTATCATGGATGTGCTTTTGATTGGACTTTTTGATATAAATCTGTCTCATCATTTACTCTAGGTTACATGTCTAAGTCTTTCTTTATGTATGTTTTACAGATTCTAGAAGCACACTCAGATGAAATTTGGTTTTTGCAATTTTCACATAACGGAAAATATTTGGCCTCATCGTCTAAGGATCAGTCAGCAGTCATATGGGAGGTAAGATTTGTCTCTTGAATATTTGGTGTGGAATTGTGGAGACACATTTTTTATATTCTTTCACATTTGCATAACTGAGATCCTTTCACTTTTAGGATCTTGCTTTTATGAGACAATCAGGGTAATTAATTTGCACCCCTTTGCTAAGCATTCATTGCATTTAGTGTGAGAAAGTGAAATAAAGTTGTTAAAGGTGTTTGGTCAAATGCGCTTTCTTTCATGGTGAAAAAGATAAGAAGCAGCAATCTGTTCAGGCTCATGGGGTTCTGGTTGGGCCTGTTGGAAAATTTCATTTTTGACTTGGTTATTTTTCATTTAAGCATCATGGAAACCACACTACCCCTGAACTTTTCATCTTGGAATGAATCCATGTGTTGACTCCATGCTTATTTAGCATATTCACTGGATAATGTAGCAAATTTTTGGTCTCAGAGTGAGGCTGTTTGTTGGCTCCATATTTATTTTGCATATTCACTGGATGTTTTAGCACATACATGCCACTTCAAGTAATGATATGAAACCTTTTTTTTTTTTTGTGGTTTTGTTATAATACATATGGTGAAAAATAAAATCAAGTATGCGCATGCATGCCATGTGCTTGGCTTATCTTGTCTCATCAACTAAGGATTGAAGGTGTCCTGACCTTACTTATTTATGCTCTTTGTGATTTTTCCAAAGGATGTCATGGAATCCTATTTAGTAGGATGCTGGCCACAAGTTTGACATGATTCATTGCATGGTATACATTATATTAATTTAGTTTGCATATGTGTTCAAATGCTAACCACATTTAGTTTCAGTTATCTCTTTGCCTTTTAGTTTCAATTCTCTCTTAATGACTGATCATTAATCTAGCACTTTTAGGTTAAAGAGGATGGTCCTGTTTCCCTGAAGCATAAATTAACTGGTCATCAGAAACCAGTGTCGACAGTCTCATGGAGCCCAGATGATTGCCATATTCTTACTTGTGGGCAAGAGGAGGTGATCAGGCTTTGGGATGTTAGTTCTGGCAAATGTATCCATGTATATGAAAAAATTGATGTTGGATTGGTTTCCTGTGGATGGTTTCCTGACAATCAGGGGATCTTTGCCGGCATGACTGACAAGAGCATCTGCCTGTGGGATTTGGGTGGAAGAGAATTGGAATGCTGGAAAGGGCAGAGGACTCTCAGGATATCAGACATGGCCATAACTGATGATGGAAAGAAGATTATGAGCATATGCAGAGATACTGCAGTACTGATATTTGACAGGGAACTTAAATTTGAGAGGCTCATTGAAGAGGAGGAAATGATTACTTCATTTTCATTGTCAAAGGATAATAAGTTTCTTTTGGTCAACCTTATAAATCAAGAAATTCATTTATGGAGCATAGAAGGTGATCCCAAGATTGTGTGCAAGTATAAAGGCCATACACATACCCGATTTATTATCAGATCTTGCTTTGGTGGATTTGAGCAATCATTTGTTGCAAGTGGGAGTGAGGACTCTCAGGTACCTTCAATATTTCTCTTTGTAGAAGTAAAGGACAACAGTGCTGGTTGTTTGTCTATTGCAAACAATAACACTGTTGAAGATTTGATGTTTGTTTTATGTTGCATCATACAACTTCTCCTGCATATCTTCTTTGTTTTCTCCCCTCACCTATGAAAGCAATGTTCTATGGAAACGATAAAATGATGGGTTGAACTGATTTTTTTGGATCCCTTTGAAGAGATTGATTTGTGTCACAACTGTATTTCCAAATACAATGTCTTGGATCAATCCAAATTGACTAATGTTATAACTCTTAAAGCGTTGGAACATATTAATGTTTCATTGGTACATCATCCATTAAATGTTGGACAGCCTTGTGCAATGCATTATCTCTAGGAGACTTTCCTTAATGATTCAGATTACTGCCCTGTCATTATGTAGTCTATTCCCAATTAGTTGGATACCCTAAAGAAAAACTTGCATTTGTCTGCATACAAAAGTAAAGAGAAAGAAAAGCTGATAATGCTGCAAGCAGCACCCAAGTAAAGAAAAGCTGATAGGGCTTCAAGCAATGCCTAAGGATTTAATTGATAATGACACTGGTTGATGGAATGTGTTGCTTGTTGAAAATATAATTAACTCCTGTCGGTTGACTACACATATTTTGTACAATGATTTTTGCTTGATTTTCCAAAATTCTTAAATTCTTTGATATGCTTATTCACTGATTAAGATGCTTTGGATTGCATGTCATGGTACAATGTCCGATTGCAGGTGTACATGTGGCATAGAGGCACTGGGGAACTACTCCTGGCACTTCCTGGGCATTCTGGAGTTGTCAACTGTGTGAGCTGGAACCCGGCAAATCTTCACATGCTGGCTTCGGCTAGCGATGATCGGACAATCAGAATATGGGGTCTAAATTACTTGAACCTGAAGCACAAGGAGGAGGACAAGAGCAATGGCGTCACACATAACTGCAACGGAAGAAGTAGTTGAAACTAATGCCCAGAAGTAGCAAATATATCATGGAAGTAAACCCTGAGACCAACCAAATGTTCTTTTGAACTGTAAATGGTCTGATTATATTTTAGCAATTGGTTAAGTGGAAGAAATTGGCATGATGTTGGCTGACAACAGATTACAAATTTAATCGACATTGTTCTTTCAGTTCCTTGTGATTAATTAATTCGGCTGTAGAAGTTGCATCATTAAGATCAATGGACAGTAATAATTCTTTCTCAGTTCCAGATTCCTACCGTTCAGACTTTCTTGAAAAGTCTATTATTGACGCTACTTCGTGTTCAATGTCGTTCGTCGTCAGGAAATCAACCTTAAATTCTGAAGCAATCATCTTGTGTATCTCTCATCTTTCAGCTAATCTTAGTTAGCTTACAATGTAGTTATACTTAGAATTGGATATTAGCTCGTTTTGTTTAGTCAAGCATGTTTAACAAAAGTTGATAAATAAGCTTGTAAAAATTGTGTGTTCTGTTGGTAAGATTAAGCAATCTCTTTGAGCTACTAACACGCAAATTAAGCATGTTCTCTATAAAATCCACCCAATATAGAAGTATTGTTCATAAATAAAAACATGTAAGTCTTCCACAACCTCACCATTCTAAGATTTTGTGTTTCAAAATCATGTTTCTTGACACTTTTTTATGTTAATGTTTTTGTCACTCTTTTTATTTTTTCCCCCTCCAAGTTTGGGCATTTTCGTTTCTAACAAATGGTATTAGGAGTATTAGTTTTGGATATTTATGGACGCACATTTGATCTCACGGTGTCTCCTTTCACGAGAAATTAAGAAGCATGGATTTTCAACAAAAGACCCACCAAACTTCTAATAGAGTCGGTAGTTCAAGAAAGAAGGCATTACCCTGCCCAAAGGAGGTAAAGTCCCAAATAGAGATAAAAGCCCAAAGTGGAGGTAAAAAAGCCAGGTGAAGGCGAGATCTAATAGCTTTTAGTGCAGCATGTCGAAATGTAAGTGTGACTCTGAGACTAATGTCCCAAGTTGAAAAAAAAAAAAATTTGCCCACCACGTGTCTTAAAAATTTGTAATAAGACGTGCCAATGCCCACCAAAATATTGCCTGCTCCCGCAATGAGGACCAAGACAGACATGGGCGCGTCTTCACAATCTGGCTGGGTTGCGTCGGACGGTCGTGATCAGCAATCGCGAGGCAATGAAGGAATTCTACACCTGTTGCGGTTGGGCAAACTTAAACTCTGTGCACTTCTTCCGTTTCTCGTTGTACCAAAATACTGAGTTTAAACTGTACTGTATTTTTGTTAAATGTAAACTCGATAATTTATTAAATACTAATAAAATTGCATTTAACTCAAAATGCAAGATTTCAAACTGTAATCACGGTCCCAAATGCACCCACTTACAGCATACTGGCATCGCGGCGGAAATCAACTCAAGCAAGAGCACTTCAGCCATGACTACGCCGGTTTTGCTTTTGCAACTTATGGGCGCTATTGGCGCGACGCGCGGAAGTTGTCCACGATCCAGCTTCTGTCCCTCTCCAGACTCTCGAGTCCACGAAGCATTTTCGAGTGCCTGAGGTGGACAAGATGATTCATGATTTGTATACGCTGTGCCAAAGCAGCAGCAGCCAGCAGGACGAATTTGCTTGTTCCGCCAAGGTAGCCACGAGTGAATGGCAGGAGCATTTAACCCTCATCAACATTATTACAAGGATCGTCCAGGAAAGAGGCTTTTGGATGCCAACAATGTGCATGGCACCGTATTATTGCGAAAAAGGTAGTTGTATGCATGGGCGTTCCTGTTCCTTCAGACTTCATTCCATTTCTTGGATGGATGGATTTGTGAGGAAACTGTGAAGAAAATGGAAGGCGTATGCTGGGAATTTGATTCCATTCTGGAGAATTGGATCCATGAACATAGGTCGAAGAACAAGAAGCTTACAACCGAAAATGGTACCGATAATTATACCGATTACTAGGAGCAAGACATCTTTGATGTCATGTTGTCGTCAGTTGGACATTCACGCCTTTGGCCACGAGTGAGAGTGAAACCATCGTCAAGGCAACCGCGATGGTACGAAGAGTCGTTGAATCTGTCGGGTGTGTTCATACGCATATAAATAGGTCTGTTCTGAATAGACCTGTTCATAATCTAATCTTATTGCAATTTTTTACAGGCTTTTATTATTGCAAGCTCGCACAGTTCGGAGATTACCCTGACGTGGATCCTCAGAAATTTGCATAACAATAGGCATGCAATGGGGCGTTTGCAGAAGGAGACGTTAGACCTCAAAGTGGAGAAGACGGATATCCACAATTTAGTACACCTCGAGGCCATTGTCGAAGAAACGCTGCGCTTGTACCCACCAGGCCCCGTGGCATCTCCACACGAGGCGACCGAAGATTGTTTCCTCGGCAGATGTTATATGCCCGAAGGCACTCGTGTGCTCATCAACTTGTGGTGGAAAGCCGCAGTGACAGACCCAATCTGATCCTAACAAGTTCATGCCAGAGAGATTTCTTGACGATGAACAGCATGCACATGTGGATGTCAACGGCCAACATTTCGAGCACCTGCCCTTTGGTTCAGGCAGGTGTATCTGTCCTGGGCTGAACCTTGCAATAGTGCAACTGCTGCACTTGAGCCTTGCCAGGCCCCTTCAGGCGTTCGAGTTGGAAGCACCATCCAATGAGCCAATGAACATGACCGAGGCACGCAGCTTAGTCTTACTCAATCAAACCCCTCTTGAAGTTGTGCTCACCCGACGCCTTGCCCCCCACCTCTACCCATAGGTAGGCTTAGTGAGCAGCTCCCACATCCAACATGAAACATATTCCTACACCAAATAAGCCAAGGTTATACGCGTTTGCCTCCAAATCCTTGCATGCAACTTAGCAGCCACTTTATATAGGCATGACCTCGCAGACCCTCCTCCCCCTGTTACCGTATGAGGACAGAATTTGAATTGGGTATCACAAATCCATTCGTGCCAGGAATGGGCCAGGATTGTAAAATCCAAAACCCGAACTAGAAAGTCGTAAGCACTAAATCTCTATCCATGCATGCACAAATATCCAGAATGATAACACGTTCACCTAAATGTTGCTCCCACCTAAATGTCTTTTTTTTATCTCAAGTTTTTGAGGCCGAAAAGCTCTTGCTTGGATAATAACATCGAGGGATTAACTTTTCACGGATCATGGAAAAATTCGACATTTCCTGACAAAACTTACAAACGATTTCTCAGAAGAATTTGTAGGATTCCCTGGTTACAGAGCACTAGAAAAGCCACTTGGACAACCATCCATTCAGAAGAAGCAAAATTGCAGGTGAAGGACAAACAGCCGCAGTGCCTTCTTGGGACTTGAGTTCCTAGGAAAAAACCCCAACCTTCTACTCAGAGATCCTCAAAGCAGAATGTACAAACAAGGTCATCACCTGTATTGCGTCCTTTTAATTTGGAGGTCAAATATATACAAGATCCCTGCCATGCTCCTCGTGTTTGATCAGACAGTAGTTTGAATTATGGGCCAGTCTGCAAGCTTCCTCTCAGTCTCAATGAATTATGATTCACAAAGCCTCCTTGAGATTGAATGTTTTAGCTATCTCCCTGGCATTGTCATAATCATTGAGTTCGACTAGCATTTTCTTCAACCGACGTGCAAGCCCACTGGTCTCAGTTTCGGACAAACCGGACGCATGCTTTCTACTCAATATTCTTCCCAATGACAGTAAATAAACTGCCAGTGGTTGCAACTTGCGACTGCAATCACACATGAAAACCTCAGAACATAAATTTGGTACTATATGAAATAAAGTGGAAAAAAACAATCAGCATATGGTATCTGACAATCAAGCCAAAAACTTGTAGACCAATCACAGATTCAGAAAGACAGATGTGAGAGACTGGAGGGACATTCATATAAAATAACAAGCAACTTTGACACTTTCAATCCAACCACTTGCAAAAAAATGATACTTGAAGTTAATCTTAAAATCCACAATCATACAAACAAAAAGCAAAAGCTTCCCAACTCATTTGTCCTATGACAATCTGGACAACAAGCTAGAAAATACTTAAATACATGTACAATAACCGTTTTTTTTTAACCAATATATAGTACATAGTATATATAGTATACTCTGAGTATACTCTGTCAATATATAGAATACTCTGTGTACACAGATACAAGCTGATGGACTAGCACAGAAAAAACCCGACCCCTTAAGGCCAAATAAGGCAAAGAATAACTATGAAATTAAGTTTTCTATCTTGAGGATCCCCATGGCAGAACTAACCATTTTCGACCCAAAAAAAAAAAATGTTTCAGAGGAAATACTTGTAGTAATATCAACTAACATAATATGATGATATAATGAGAGATTGCCCTATCAAATTTCCATACAAAATATATTCAAGAAAATTACAAGTTCTGAATCAAGATAAACCACGAAAATACAACATATACCTGCAATCCCCTCTGACACTTGGACCAGCCCAAACTCCAGATAAAGAAGCAATGATCCTTTCAGTTTTTGTGACTGCATCATGAACATTAGATGCAATGATTTGAATGTGAGGCAGAACCTTTCCACACAAAAGCTCATCGAGAGCAAGCTTCTCTAAAACTGATAATGCCAGTATATCTTTCCACAAGCAGATATTTCTCATCAAACGGACAGACATTCCAAACCGATATGCTGCAACTCGGGCAGCATTTGGTACAGCCTTCAGCACCAGTGGGCTCCATGTTGGGACCTGTAATATGGAAATTATTGGACAAACAATGATAAGACCAAGATATATTTTACACTCTCAGTTCTCGAGCTTGCACGATGTTTTAGAGGATACAAAGTGGGTAGTGTGGATGTGGAGGGAAAGAAAGAAGTTTTCTTCCTCCCTCTTGCATTTTCCCTTCCCAGCTCCTTTCTTTCCAATGAATGCAGCCTAAGTCTACAGATGATAGGAGAAAAGGCAGAACAGACATATACACACTTCACATACAGAGTATTTGATGCATGTCCACATGTACCCAGAAAAAAGTATATGAGAGAAGGACAGAGCATGGGAGATGAGTAAAAGGCCCAGAATGTGTACCATAATATTGGAAACAGCATCAGCCAGACGGTTGTGGATTGCACTTAACAGTCCTGCTAAGGCTTCACTAGAAGCTGGCACATAATTTGTGACCAAGCTTGTGGCAGAAACAGCATTTCTTGTCTCTCGTGTACTAAGCATGTCCCAACAGCACTCAATATCATGATGCAAAATAGGAACTGCAACCCTTTCTACTAGTTCAGGAACAAGGTTGCTATCAGCATCATCAGGATTGAGATCACTTTTATCTTCAGGCAAACCATAATTAAACAGCAATGAATGCCTGGAAAAGGAGAAGAAACCCCATAAATAGAAGATTAGAAAAGACAACAATAAAAAATGCATCCAAATGCCTGTGAGTGCTAGATTGTCCAGTTTCAGTGAAGGTAATTTGCAATTTGTTCGATGAATACAATGCTACAGATGCAAAATTCAAATATTAGTCATTATATCTCTAACATCTATTTATTTCTATTGGTTTTTCTATTCATGTTTATCCTTCATCGTCGATAGAATCCTTGGCCATCAACACTGATCCTATCAATGAAAAGGTATCCATAACCATTCTGGTTTTCCCTTTTTCTTATGACAAAATCTCCACTTCCACGGCTTTGATGTCTTGTAATTCCCAGAAAGGTGAAGCTATTGATGGGACTTGTATGATATGAGATTGAAGAAATTGACAGCCAGGAAATTCTTCTTAGAATGTATTGATTTGAACCCATAAGTGGGACCACAATTTTTCTCGACTAAGCACACCCTAAGATGAAATTTGCATTTATGAGGGAAAGAAAGAAAACGAATTAAGGGATAGAATCATATACCATTTCATGTCAAAGAAATCTGCATCCTCATGAAGTGGATTCCACTTGAGAAGCTCCAGCCTCACGTATGGAGAGAATATAGCAGGCGCACCCAGTGACATATAAGCATCTCGGTAGGTTGATAAATACTTTTTCTTCCAGCCTTCAAGCCTTTCTTTAACAACAGAAATTTGGGAATATTCCTCAGATGCATCACTGAAAATTTGATCAGCAGTCTGGAGCAACAGATCACAATTCGATTGGTAAGCTGCACTTTCACTGTCACTCTCATCTGTGCTTGACTCTCCTTCTACCTTCTCCTCAGAACCATCTACTTCCATCAATGACAATCTCTTTGTATCAAATCGAGCTTTCCTGCGTTTACGCGCATCAGCTCTGCGCTTCATATCCATACGCTTCTGTTGATTGATGTCTCTTCCAAATTCATCCAACTTCACTGGCAGATTTGCCTGCCCTTTTATGGCAGCTAATGCGGCCTGGGCTGCATTTGCAGCAGCGGGTATCAGTTTTTCAATATCACGCTTACTTCCATCATGTTCACCAAAAACCATTGTCGCAGCTTTAACTGCTGCTTCTACCTCCATCATTTCATCATCATTATCGCCAGTTCGTCTTTCTACAATGGCCAATGCCCGCTGTTCATGAAGTTTCTTCATCTGCTCCTCAAGTTCCTCAATAAAGGGAGCCTTATGCTGAAAAAAATATTGAACTAAACTAATAAGTAAAAACACGAAACATCTACTGGCATTGCGTACAAACTACTTATTGGAGTGAATGAAGAAAGAAAAATCCTGTAAACTGTCCTACTAAGAGTGAAATAAATGCTTAAGCTGACAAAAAGTTCACAAGTAATCATTTTTTTTCTTCAATTAATTTCTATTCTCCCCTAATCCATAACAATAAGTTGGAAATAAGGCATAAAAATGTATTCACAGCCAAAAGTTTGCATCTTCAACTTTCAGATACATCCAACTAAATTACAGAAGATTCACATCATTCCACCTTAGAAATCTTCCTAAAATAATCCTAATTAATCCAGCCATCATTCTTGCAGGAAATAGTGACATAATTACAATGCCACAATTCATTGCATCATTACAATGCTGACCTTGACAAGCAGGTGCATTAAGAATGAGGTGCACATAGGTATTAGTGAAAGAGCAGGAGACTAAAGAAAGATGGAGAAGATATCTTGACAAACTCTATAATGGGAACATTCAAGGTGACCTTGGGGAAGTTGATGGACCAACAGGAAAGGTCATCCCCATGAGGGGAATTCATCATTTTAAGGTAAGAGAAACCCTTTAAAAAATGAAACACAAGAAAGCATGTGGACTAGCCTAGATGGTACAACAGTGTCTCAACACAGCCAATTCCATTATTTAGACTCTATTATTTAGAGGTAAATAAATATAGAGGAGGATATTCTTCCTGGGATGGGAGTTGGATAGCTAAAATAGAGGAGTGCAATTGGAGTTTTATGTGACCGCAACTCTTTAAGTTGAAGGGTAAATTCTATCAAACAACGATAAGACTAGCAACACAGTATCATAATGAGATTTGGACTACCAAGAAACATGTCCATAAAAGGAGTGACAAAGATGAGATTATAGGGATTCGCAGCTACTCTAGGAAGTACCAAATAAGAATAAGGATATACATAGCAAATTGGAAATGAGTAGCATTTGTGAAAGTTGTAAATGCTCAACATAGACCTCAAAATACTCCAATTAAGAGGGGGAATAAAGCCAAGTGGATTGTGAGAGGATAGAGAGAAGGTGACCTAAGTTAATAGAGTGGAATAACAAGAAAAAATGCATGCAGTTGAACCCAATTAAATTTGGGAGTACATTTGTTACTTCTAAATCAAAGGGTTGAAGGTACATCGCTCTAGAAAAGCCTTATTAAATCAAACCAACTGTATCTCCCTCAGTTTTCACTCAAATATAATGATTTTTTACATTCACTATTCACATTTTATGTAAAAGATAGCATATATGCTGAAGAAGGAATTTTGAGCAAGAGATCAACCATGGCATAACTATAATTGACAGGTTGAAGGAGGTATATTCCTATATTACACTCTCCTAAAAATTGTATTCCATCGATATGTTGTAATCATGATTTAACAAGCTTTGAATGTTTAATTTATATATATATAAAGTAGAGGCCCCAAATGGAAAGCCCTGCTGTAACTGGAAGGTATTCCATTATAACCTAGAAGTCATGAGTTTGAGTCATGTAAACAGCCTTTTAGTGAAAACAAGGTAAGACTGTATTCATTTGACCATTTCCTAAACCCTATAGTGTGAGAGTTTCATTCACTGGAGCATCCTTTTGAAAGTTCTACGTAGTTTAGGTAAGAATAGTGTTCCATCAAAGAAGAAGAATCAAGACAGATAGATACCTGTGTGTATGCATAAGAGAGAATCAAAACCTATGCACTAACGTTATATGTGGGCATACATGTGTGCGAATATATGTACACAAATAAACAAGAGTCAATTAAACTAATTGTTGTTATGTGTAGGATGATTTAGGAACTGAATGCATGGGCATGCAGTGCATAGAATTAGATGAATTCATACCTGCAAAAATTCACATATAACAGAAACAAAGCCACGAAGCTTTTGCATAAAGATGAACTTCTCACCGGCCGCAGTTAGAGACTTTTCAAGAACAGTAATATTAAGCAGTGAAGCAGATAAATTCTCATCAGTCTTTGACAGTAACAAAATTGTTTTACCATGAGATTCCTGGTAAGAACAAAAAACCTTGGGGTTAGATGAGATCCTGAATGCAACCTCTTCGTCTGAAAAATAGCGGATGGCGTAGCTCCAGCATCAGACAAACTATAACAAAAGAGGAGGCCACAAGCTTCCCACCACAATGTCAGTCAACAACCACAATAGCAAAATCCCAATTACCATTGATCTAGTTCCATCATTCGGATTTAAAAAATGAGTAATTGAAGGCACAATCTGTTTCCTCTCTATTAATAGGGAGTTTGTAGGGGTACATTTCTTATAATGAAATAACTAAGCTAAAAATTTGGGAATTCAAGATCATGAATCACACCAAGATAGATTGTCAAACCTTAAGCCTCCTGACATTGTCCTGCAAAGCTTTCCTAGCAACCTCAGCCTGCTGTGGTATTGACAAGGCATCCAAACCTTGAGATGCTCCAAATGCTCCTCCAATGCTGGGCACAGAACCATAAGTTACAGAGCTCTTATGTTGCTGCTGCTGCTGCTGCTGATTAGCAGTGGTAGTTGTTGCTACAGTAGTTAAAACTCCAGTAGTGCCAGAACTGTCGTCCATTCTCTTTCCTAAAGCCTTCCTAACTTGCTCTTCCTCCCACATCTTGTCCTCCTCATCCTCATTATCCTCCTCAGCAGCAGCAATACCAGAAGGCTTGTCGACATATTTAGAGGTTTTACCAGCTAAAATTGCCTTGACCTTGACCCGATAATCACCGTCACTATCAATGCTGTTGCCAACATCCTCAAAGACGCCATGGGTGCCAGTACTGCCCTTCTTCATGTGGCCAATCATGGCAATCCGAGTCCTAATCTCTGGCTCCTCGTCGCTTAGCCCTCCAGTGGCTGCTCCATGGTTAACTCCAGTATCAAGGGATATATAATCAGGGGCGGCTGCCCTCGAGTGCCTCAAACGTTCCTTCTCTGCCCTAATCCTCTTGATGGTGTCCTCGTCATAGATGCGGGTGGAATCGTCGTCGTCGTTGTCGTCGTGGGATTCTGCTTCTTGTAGCAATTCTTGGGATCGGCTGTGACCATCCTCATCATGATGAGCGTGGCGGATGGTGCTGGTGGTTTGGGGTTTGAGGAGGCCTTTGAGAATGATTTGGGGCGGTTGTTCGGGCGCGGAAGGGGAGGCGGAGGAGGAGGTCTTGGTCTTGGAAGAAGTGGGCTTGGCGAGAGTGCGGGTGTTCTTTTGGAGTTCGAGAAGGGCTTCTTTGGTGTAAGTCCCTGCTTGGGGCTGCACATTGGAAGGGGTGGTGGTAGCGGATGGCTTTGGGGGAAGTCGGTCCTTGGCGGCGGTCAGCTTGTGGGCGGATGAGCCGAGACGTGAGGCCGCCGGGGTACTTGAGGATTTGGAGACGCGGGAGGGTAATGGGGCCGCAGAATCCCCGTCCTCGTCGTCGGCGAAGCTGAGAAGCTTCTTGGGTTTGGGTTTGGGTTTGGGTTTTGAGGAGGAAGGAAGAGAGGCAGGGGGCTTATTATTGCCGGGGGCGGCGGTGGAGGTGGGAGGAGCCGGGGATTCGGGGTCGTCGCTGGAGTCGTCTCCTCGGCGGCGGAAGTTTTTGGATTTCGTAGAGCTGCTCATCTTTCAATCAATCGAGAAAATCAAATATGCTTCCTAACCTTCCTCTTTCCTGCTCCTTCACTTGAAGAAAATTCCCTCCAACTCCAACCAACAACTCCAATAGAAGAACATTACAGTTTAAAACCCTCCCCCCCCCCACAAAAAACACACACAAAAAAAAAAACAACAACAAAAAAAAAAACGAGCAATAAAATTGAATTGGGGACTGTTGTTACTTACTTAGGGTTTTGAGTTTTGGACATCCAGTCCGGTGGGGCAGGAGGTAAAAAGCCAGCGTCTCTTTGGCTGCGTCGGTCGGGTCCATTTAACGATTTGCTTGCTTTTCTTCCTCTCTCTCTTTCTTATTTTTTCTTTTCCTCCAATTATAAATTATGATATATATTTTTTATTTTTTATTTTTTATTTTTTATTTTAAAAAAAAAAACTTACTTAAAAAGTCTAAATTCGCGTGTGTGCACAGCCTGGGTCCGCTCCTGCATCCCCCCGTCGGTCCTTGTGAATGAATTGAATGACCGAGAAGCCTCGACGCCTCTCTCTCTCTCTCTCTCTCTCACACACTCTCTTACAGAGAGCGGGCATGAAATGAATGAATGTCGCCCCACCCCTACCCACACCATCTTCTTCTTCTTCTTCTTCTAAGCAAAGAAAGAACGCACAAACTAGTGTAAAGACGTTTTCGTGCCTTTTCAGGAGCATTGGATCCTTGACAAATCGCATCAATCAATACTTTCTTATTATTATTATTATTATTATTATTATTTATTTTTATTTTTTTGCTTGGACTGTGAGTCTCTATCGCAATCTTTTCATTGAATTCAAGTGAAGAGCCGTTATAGGGTGCTTATTTCATGCGTACAGATTTAATTATCTGACGCACATGATCAAAACTTTGGTAGCTCATTGAGTGGCCGTTTAGTTTTCTATTGATCAGAGTGATTTATCTGTAGGATGTTAATCTTTGTTTTGTCCCCAAGGTTTATTCTTGTATGACTAATGGGGCACATGCTCGTTGATATTCATTACGCATCGGACTAAAGTAAATGTGGGCAACGATGAGGCTGCCATACCATGCGAGATAACTGCACATACTTGTTGGAAAACATGCTTAGTTGTGTTTGAGCAAGAGCCGAGCCGAGCCGAGCCTGCAAAAAATGGAATGCAGCTCCTGCGGTAGCATTCTGTGGGTTGCATGCGTACCACCGAGCGGGATTCACATTACAGCTCACACCCATATGTGACTCGAGATACAAAAACATTTGGGACTTTATTCTTACTCCTTTCCTTGTCTGTGAATCTTTAGTTGAAAAAAATTTGGACACAGTTAGATCTCAACTTAAATTTAATTGGTAATAAAATAAAATAACAATCAAAAATTCATTTAACCCACACCAAAACTCATTGCGGCGCGGTGGAACCAAAAGCCAAATTGGTGGCCCAAGTGCCGACCAGCAGTTCCAATCCTGTGTGTGGCAGTCCCAGTCTTAACAGCAGATTCCTTTTGATTGGAGCGTCAGTGACGAGAGCCCTCATAAGACATGGTATGATATATCGGGGCTTAATTCCTCTTCTGGCAGAAGGATCGGCTGGGGTCACTGAAGCAGAATTGACTGAGGTGATCTTGGAAGCTGCTCTAAAGTCAGCAACAGAGAAGGCCGTCCTAAGCGGATGCTGACAATGTAGTGTTGCGTTGTGGATTGTACAGTCTTTGGTTTCTGTTGCATAATAATATAGTCTCCGGATTCAACTAAAGTAGAGCCACGACATTGGTAGATATTTCCCCGGGCTACCGTCCAGATATTATTACGATACCATTTCTTAGGACTCTTTGACATTAGGGAATGAATGGAGACGGAAAAAGATATAGACGTTATTTTCAATGTGATGATGCCATTTCTTCTGCATATCCGTCCTTTTGGTTTCTAGCAACAACGGAACCAAAAATCGTCAGGTTGCCAGCCTCAGCCTCATGCGTGGACTGACGCCGTGGTTCTGTCAGCCCTTCCTTTCGTCGTTTCTTTTTTTTTTTTGGGCACTTTCCCCATAAGAGATTCTCAAGCATTTCCGAGTTATTACATTTCTTTCTTGACCCCGCATCTTAAAATCTTATTCTCGGTGTGCCCCTTTTAGTTTTTGTTATTAACCAAAGGTCTTGTGCTCAGTATTCGAATGCCCATTAGCTACCACTACACGTTTCACCTATTCCTGTAAGGCCGCAGCGAAATGTTCACAATCTACGAGATCTACGGGGGACCAAGTTCAAGCACGTGATTGCCCACTAGCAATCACGTGTAAAAGGTCTCTATCCGAATCATTCATTCTCCTCATTATCAATGTTTTTTTTCCCCTACACCTACGATGGTATCAAACTCAATAATAATTTAGGACACATAATCTATATTTCTAAGCGAAAAAATATGTTTACTGCTAAAAAAAAAATTCAAGGGTATTTGAGATATTTTTATAGTTATTGTCTTTATTTATTTATTTACAAAAGTGCTTTTAGTCTTGGAATGTAAACATTTCCTAAATCCATATTAGACATAGTGATATATATATATATATGTATTGGTAAAATGAAAATGAGGGACACAAGTTTCTTTGTCTCTCGTGTACTGGAATAGCATGCTTGACTTTTATGTTAAAAATTATATATATATAATTTAAATTTTTAACTACTCAAATAGTCTCTTTAAAAATAATTAATTGTATTTATTTTTTCATAAAACAGAATAGATTGTGGAAATGCTTTTAATTTCAATTTGTCATCCTTCCCCGCTCTACTTGGGTCGATATTGTTAGTGCATAACCCTCTGGTCAATTATTTGTTTATTGATTATGCTGCATTATCGCGCATATTAATTTAAAAAAGATGTATTCTTTATCTTTAGTTTGTTTTATACAATTATTGTCCAAATTGAAGGATTTGAACTTGGGGCATCTAACCTTTAAAGAAGACTTCACCCACTAAGTCAAAACTCATTAGTAATAAATCAATGTTAACCTAAGTAATACTAAGCTAGGAAGGAGAATCGTACATGAGATATACAGGTATCCTTGAATTTTGATACTAGCTGCTAGAGCTGTCTTCGATCCCATCTTCGCGTGGTTAAGTAATTTTCACCCATGAAGTCAACTCTAGGAGCGCGAAAGTCCAAAAAAATAAATAAATAAATAAACGAAAGGCACACAGTTTAACGTAAGAAACCGGAGCAAAAGCCGGCTCCAGCAGCGCGAAAGTCTCCCCCAAAAATAAATAAATAAATAAATGCACACAGTATAACTTAAGAAACCGGAGCAAGTTTAGGCACAAAGTATACGCAACAATTACAAATAACAAAAATTACAAATAATAGTTTTGGGTTCTAATTACGGAGAGAGATTAGAATTTATTGAAACAGAGAAAATTATCTTTATTATTTTTAAGTTAAAATTTAATAAACCTCTTAATAGGTTAAAAAAAAAATTAAAAGCAACCACAAACAATTAATTATATATACGAGTCTATCTCTTAAAAAGAAAAATTATGTATATGAATGCAGAGTTGCCGGAAGGCAGCAGTGTTTTGGGCGACATGGCGCTGTCCCTTCCTCTTGGATCTGCTCTTTTTGGATTTATTTATTTATTTATTTTCTTTTTTTTTTTGTCCAAATATACATATATACGTAGGCGACTTAACGTGTTAACAAGAAAGAAACTGACCATGCCTGCAGCGAGAAAGAATTTCTATGGTATTTGGCACTGCGTCTGACGAAGTCCGCCATGGTTGAGGTAACGGCGGGGTTAATGCTGCTGTGCACGTAAAATAAATAAATAAATAAATAATTTTACCGAAATTCGCAGGAATCCTGATTGGATATATCGATGCATCATGGACCCGGTCTTGCCAAGGCACCATCAGCATTCATTAGGAGGCACCGCATTCGTAGCACTACCCGTCACCTGGACCCGGTCCGCACTCTGACGACTGCCATATGGGACAGTGACGCGCATCAACTTAACGATGATGATAATCGTAGACCTACATGTGTAACGTAGGATTGCGTAAAACGGAAACAAAACGCCGAGCACCAACCTAGACTTTTAGGAGTTCTTCGATCCTTCCAATCTCTCTGCGATGGGTTTGTAGAAGCTAATATTAGATCACATTGTTAGTTACCCGGGAGTATCGCCTCGCGATCATACATTTATGGGTCCACAAATTAGTATATATAGAATATACTTTTTTTTTAATTCATTAAAAAAATTATTAAATTATATATATATATCTTCTCTCGTAATATTACAAGATAAAAATTATAATTTTTTAATTATTAAAAAAAAAATTATATAGAAGATTGTTGTTAATGCATTCTCCCATCTCACAAATGCTTTTCTTTTACTTAATTAGTTAATAAGACTCTCAAGTAAGAGGTTGTTGCCACGACACTTAATTAACTAATTACTGATTCAGTTAATTCAAGTTTGAAAAATCGAGTTCTTAGTTGAAGACACATTAAACATGGGTAGCCCGGATATCAAAGAAATCATTTTGTTAATTAGGCGCTGGTGGCCACTCGTCTGTTACACGGCTGTCATTTCTCGTCGAGAGGAGTCATCGATCTCGTCGTGATCCTCTTTAATCTTTATTATATAAGCCTGTCTGAGGAATATGTCTATAAGAGACTAGCTTGCAAAGCGCCCAGTTTTCTTCTTTTATAATATCTACACGCGCACACACACACACACAAACACACACACACGCCTGTGCGGCCGCAGTTACCAAGAAATTAGTCAGGCGGCTTCCATCAACGATGAAGCACAACACGGTGACGCCGTCGGTGGTAATATGGTGGTTGTTGATCAGTGCAGTTGGCACGGTGATCTGTGGGGCTCGACCGATCACAATAAATATTACGGGACCATCAGCAGTCGCTTCCATCGCCAGGAGCAGTACTAGGAGAAACACCTTAGAGAATGGCCTTGGCCGGACTCCACAGATGGGGTAATTAATTAAAGCTTTTCAATACTCAATAATTCCCTCCCTGCGTCGTGTCTTAATTAATTAATGTGGTTGCTTCTCTTTGGCTAGTCAGTGTGGAGAAGTTGAGATTTTTTTTTTCTTTGACACGATCAGAAAAATATTATAAATATGGTCAATCTAATCTATTGATGATTTGTTCCATGTAGCATACGTGTTTTGGGGGGCCAAATTTAGAATCTAATAAAGTCAAGCTAGTTTTGGTTACAAAACGGTTGGGGTTTTGCAGACAAACAGATGCTATAATTAATTGCATGTCCCTCACATATCAATGACTAGTAGTAACAAACAGGTGTATATTATTGCGGGAATCGTTAGTTTCTTTTCGTTTTTCTTCTTCTTCTTCTTTGGTTTTTTTATTTTATTTTATTTTATTTTGTTGTTATTGTGAATTGTTTGTTATATATGTATGGAGACGAGCAGATGGAACAGCTGGAACCATTTCCGCTGCAATATCAACGAGACATTGATCAGAGAAACCGGTGACCATTTCTTTTAGTTTGTTGTTTCTTTTCATTACTATTATCTTCGTGAATGTCTTCTTTTTTGATAATTAATCTCTATATTACCTCAAAGATATCCCAAAAGTTGGTATATATATATATATATATCGTTGAATCCGATTACTTTTTTGTCCTAATTATCATTTGCGCGTACACTGATGTGCATTTTGCAACAGCGGCTGCACTAGTTTCCAGTGGGCTTGCTGCCGCAGGATACAAGTATGTGAATCTTGGTATGCTTAAAGATAACTTGATCTTGTATATTCCTTGGCTAATGAAAATACAGCAATGCCCCAATTTATCACTTCACTTTTATATTTGTACGTGGCATGTATGGATAGTTAGTTCTCTCATTTTATTCTAATCAATTGATTGGTTTGGCTAATTCATTCATATGATCTGATGTAGATGATTGCTGGGGTGAACAAAATAGAGACTCTCGGGTAAACATTATATTTTTACTTTGTCTCTACCAAATATGTCCCACAAAATGTCAGTGCGCAGTATGCCTGCCATATACAAATTGCAAATCCGCACGTTACGCCTTCACTTACACTGTTCGATAACATGACCAAAACTAATCCATCCTGTACCTGCTCGTTGGCAGGGGAATTTGGTGGCTAAAGCTGCCACATTTCCTTCGGGCATCAAGGCTCTGGCAGACTATGTCCATCGTAAGGGCCTCAAGCTTGGAATTTACTCTGACGCTGGGTATAGCATGCATTCCTCTCTTATAAGCCTTAATTAATTAGCTTCCCCTCATTTTACTTTAATTTTTTTTTCTTACATTTTTTGTTCTCTATAAATGCAATACCCTCTAGACAATCATCTTTTATTTATTTATCCACTAACTCTTTTATTTATTTATTTATTTTTAATTTGTGACAGAACGCAAACTTGTAGCAGGACTATGCCTGGATCACTTGGCTATGAACAACAAGATGCAAGAACTTTCGCTTCATGGGTACGTACTATCTTCTTACGTACCTCCAACTGACAGTCAGGGTTAACTCTATGCCATAAGTATTCGTTGATGAACAAAACATGTTAGTCACTCATTAATTTATGCCTGTCACCCTGCCAGGGAATTGATTATCTGAAGTATGACAACTGCCAAAATACCGGTACTAGCCCAAAGGACAGGTAATATTAATTTACTAATATATATCTAATTGATTCGATAAACACGCAAGAGTTAATACAACTAGATCGGAGATAAAGGTTGTGTATATATAAGCCTGTTTTAATTGGTATATATGTATAGGTACCCTGTGATGAGTAAGGCTTTGTTGAACTCGGGGAGACCCATATTTTTCTCCCTATGTGAATGGTAAGTCCAATTTTCGTGTTACTTTACGCATAGTAGATCAGGGCAAGGTGTTGTCTTGCCGCCACCAGAAAA
Source organism: Bruguiera parviflora (assembly GCA_019804595.1). Taxonomy (NCBI): domain Eukaryota; kingdom Viridiplantae; phylum Streptophyta; class Magnoliopsida; order Malpighiales; family Rhizophoraceae; genus Bruguiera; species Bruguiera parviflora. The sequence continues at coordinate 7,346,352 of CM034059.1, forward strand.
AAAAAATACCAGAGTTGGCAGCTTAAATGATTCTACTCTTCAATCTCCATCTAATATAACTGAAGTTTTTTAACTTTCAATTAGTTAAGCACATATATGCATAATATAGGGGCCAAGAAGATCCGGCAACTTGGGCCCCAAGTGTAGGAAACAGTTGGAGGACGACAGGAGATATTCAGGACAACTGGAACAGGTATAACACCACAAGCTCCCTTACCTATGGCCGTGTGTTAGAAAGAAAAACCAAAACAAATTATAAATAATTACAAAATAAGTGATTATAAAAAAATATTAATTTAAAACAAATCAATTTACCGTTTAAAAAAATAATTTTATTATTATTAATAAATTATCATAATATAATAAATTATAATAATTATTTTTTTACTAATATATATATAAAATAATAAAAATAATACAAAATTATTAAAATAAATAATTTTTTTTGTAAAATTATGTTTAATTTAATATTTTATAAAAATATTAATTAATAATAAAATTAATAATTTTATAATAATAATTATTATTTTTTGATAATAAAAAATAATTAATTTAATTAATATAATTTAAAATATTTTAGATTTGAAATTGACAAATACAATAAAAAAATTTTAAAGTATTTTAAATTTAAAATTGATAAAAATAATTTTAAATATCTCAAAAACTTTTGAATTTAAAATTTGATCGACTATACGGTTATAAAGATTTTTATATTAAGATTAAATTTAAGTCATTTATATATGCATAAAATTTTCTTTCAATTTTTTTTAATTAACAAAAAATATAAAAAAAGTGTTATCTTATAAATATATAAAATAAATTTTTTATTTTAAATATAAGTTGAAAGTTTATTTTTGTTTCTAATATTGTACACCGTCGAAACGCAGACTGAATGGATATATGTGGGTATAACTTAGGCTGAAACATTTATCCTTTTTTTTTCGGTTCTTAGTTTATTTAGAACTCCTTACATGGTAATCTAATTATCTATGGCATGATTTCAGAGTTCTGATCATATGTAGCTAATAGTGTGGTTATTTGTTAAAATGATAGAAGTCCAGTTGTGGTAACTAATTATGTAGTATAAACTGACGTTAACATCTCTTGCTGCCTAGCTTTACCACTATTGCAGATCAGAACGACAGATGGGCGTCATATGCTGGGCCTGGTGCTTGGAATGGTACGTAACAGTGGACTCGTATCTGTGTGTATGTGCGGGCGCGCTTCTGCTAAACTAACTCGGCTGTCGCATATCAATATCATGAAACAGATCCTGACATGCTAGAAGTTGGAAATGGGGGCATGACAACGGAGGAATATCGGTCTCACCTCAGCATTTGGGCTTTGGCCAAAGTATTTATTTTACATATGCTAGACGATTATGGATCTGGTTTTCTTTTACACAAGTAGTTGTGGCTAAGTATAATTAAAGCGCCGTCATATGAGTGCGAGATTCTTATTTCTGGGTGACTGTAGGCTCCACTGTTGGTTGGATGTGATGTCCGATCATTGGATAAAGTGACCTTTGGATTGCTCAGCAATAAGGAGGTTATTGCAGTCAACCAAGGTAAAAAGTATTACTATCATTCGTTAATGCCAAACCACCATGTTTAATTTAATATAATATTTTAAATCACAATACTGGGTCGCAATTAACATTTACATACGAGCATGACCCAAAGTTTTTGAAGCCGGCAGATAAACTTGGAGTTCAGGGGAAGAAGGTAAAGCAAGACGGCGATCTTGAGGTAATATATATGTTATGTACTCGATTCGAGAGGGAGGGCCATGTAATGTATGATATGTTAGCTTTTGTTCTTCTTCTGTATGTCAACTAATACTAGTCGGTATTTCAATTTGCTCTCTAGCTAGCAAGAATGAATAATTGAGTCTTTAGTTACTTGCATTGCAATGCAAAATTGCATGTAGGTCTGGGCTGGTCCTCTGACCAACAACAGGGTGGCAGTGGTCTTGTGGAACAGAGGATCTTCCAAGGCAAACATCACTGCTTCTTGGTCGGATATTGGTCTGCTTTCCTCCACTGTTGTAGATGCTCGAGACTTGTGGGCGGTAAGAACTTAAACCTCACTCCCTCACTGCTTCTTGCTCTAATGATGCATGTCTTGACTCAATTAAATTATATTGGATTCCCTTTTCATTTGAAATGGTAAATATATGTATCTATTGCTACTGCGTGAACAGCATTCGACCCAACGCTCAGTTAAAGCTCAACTCTCAGCTCGGTTGAACTCTCATGCATGTAAGATGTATGTTCTTGCTCCGCGTTAAGCAAAGAGAACAATATGACCTAGACCAGACGTGTCCAAGGCGAGGCCGGGAATGCCCTTCTTCTTCTTCTTTTTTTAATTCATTCATATGATCTGGTGGTGGCTATGCAATTGGGACTGGCAGAGAAGCGAACTGTTGGATCCTTCAATGTTACTTTAATTAATAATATTTAACTGCTGTAAACCTGAGCGAGCATCATTTAATGCCAAGTTCCACCTTATTATCAACCCAGGGTTGTACTCTGTTTATTTCATCGGACGGTTGATTTCACCGTCAGTCTTCATAAAGAGTTGCTCCTTCTCCTCTCTCTATGTGTCGCTAGTTTTCTTGAAAATGATTACCAAGCACAACGATCTTGGTTTAGCGTTTTAATTAACGTGTTAATAAAGCATGAAGCTTACAGGCAACTGGTGGTCGAAGCATATATTGACCTTTGCCGACCGACTTGAATGCTACTGTACTGTGTTGAATGTAGGCGTACTGTACACACCCACCTATGGTACAAGACATTTGTTCATGTCCCTTGCACGCGACGATAACAAGCTAAATTTTCCATTTCTATTTTCTCCTCTTAATAGAGAAATTTAAAAATATTGATGGGATGTAATATACCAAATAATATTAGAGACTTATAAACTTTAATACACTCTTCTTCTGCTTTTTCACTACTTATAAATGGTGATACCAACCATTTTTTATCAGTCGACATTTTTTTTAACAATGATGGTCATCAAAACTGCCCAACTAATAGCAGTTAGAATGACATTGCACAATCATTAGCCTCCAGGTTCCAGTTAGTATGGCAGTATCAGCTAGAAGTAACGCTTCTGTTTAGTATGAATGAATATACATTTAGCGATAGGGCCAAATGGGAGTGATGATACTCAAAGAGCCACAGTTAATTCCCATATTGTGCAAACTTGCTCTGAATATTATTAACTCAAAGCACGCATGAAGAAAACCAGATCATCTGAACTTTACATCCACCCATGCCACTTCCTATTTTATACTATCCTATCATGTCCATGTATCAAACACACCCCAAATTATTAGGAATGCAACTGTTTCATTATGAATCCGATTTTCACTTCTATACGTGGAACTCCTGCAATTAGGTAGAATTCCTTTGTGAAACTTCTCATGGTCTTGATATAAGTACTGAAACATGTGGGATGGAGTCAGTTACGGATAATCAAATTTGAACGAAAAGTTTATCTTTTCAATCTTCCCAATTATCTTCATCTCTCTCTGTTTCAGTTTCATCTTCTTCCTCTTCACATGTTCTGTAACTTTTGTTCTGTTCTTCAATTCCTTGCTTCCTGTAGAAGTACCGGGGAAAATAACATATAAGATGAGAGCCCTTGATTAGGACTAGGATTTATGATTTTCTGGTACTGCAGTCACCATGGCTGGCAGATTGAAAATCAAGTTAAGAACATCCAAGCCAGACAACACGTATGATGAAGACTAGAGTGACCTCGAGCAAAATGCTTTCACTATCATCTGACATGTCTTGCAGATTAGATTCTGCATAACGTGATAAGACTTGAGAGAGAAGACTGTGAAAGACATATGAAGCAAATTGGAGAGTACGTATATGTATAAAAACGCTACCAATAGGCTCTTTATGGAGAGGGATTTGTACACTCTCCGTGGAACAGACTATGGTGATCTGTTTGATCACATAAACCTGTTTAACCAGAAAATTAACGATCTGGTACAGGTGCGGGCGATATAGGCTGACGAGGATTAAGCGATGGTGCTGTTCACTTCACTTCCTTTCTACCTACGGTCATCTAGCGATGCGTGACGAGGATACCCTATTGTTTGAGGAGGTGTGTGAAACAGGAACACGTAGCCAGGAGGAAACCAACAGGTCATGTTTACTTGGTTTCACTTACACCTTATTTTTGCTTTGTTTTCAGCTTTCAATAATGTGATTTAGAGGCAAACCAATTCACTTGATTTAATAGTTCTCCTAAGGGCTGCCAAAACTCCGGCATTTATATTAAACCTGCTACCGGCTTCAAGGTATTTTCCCATCTTCTACTCCAAATTTGTTATCAAAATGTTCAGTTATTAATAGTCTTTTATAAGACTTGACCTGATGTCCAATGATTCAATCGTAACTTAATTACCCGTGTGAATGTTTTCCAAAAGGTTCAGTAACACATTTCCTAACTTCTATGCAAGTTGTATTTTGAAAATTTTTTGGGGTCACCAGGGGCTACTGACAAGAATTCCCAGCCCTGTGAAATAGCCGTAAAAAAAAAAAAAATTGAAACATCAACATTTTGCAGCTTCCAGGAAATTAATAAAACCTGAAATGAATGACTCCGTTGCTAAGAGAAGTGATGTTGGGAAAAAAAGCTACTTCCTGAAACCATCAAGGAGAGCGGCACTTTGCCTTGAAATACCACAGATCAGACTGACAAGCCCCTTTGGTCAGAGAGATTGTTTTGGGATTATAGATGAGGCTTAGTTTTGTGAGAGGAAAGGGCAGAACAAATAACATTCTATCTCCATGAGCATTTCCCATAATAGATAGAATTCAACGAAAAATTTACCGACGACACAACGAAAACTCACATAACTTCTTCAAAAGCCACCATATTCCAACCACTTGTTGGGTGTCCACTTTGACTACCATATCAATTAATCTCGGCATCACACGACTGAGAATTAATGCAAAACAGAATGTAAAGTTCCATATTAGAATACATTTTTGCCGCCAAATGAAATTTTATTCCAACTTTTCACAAGGAGTAATGCTAAATAGCCCGACTTTTGTACCGACCCCAACTGATTTATTAAAATCTTATCACCTATCACTTACATTGTTATCACCTATCCACACTCAGAATTGAAATTTTCATCCAGCTAAGGTTTGTGGATACTTTGCTAACTGGATGTTTGGATTTAAAATTTTTCTTATTGGTTAAAGAAATAAAAAGAAGTAGAATTTAATAAAAATTTTCCGAAAGTTGAGATGTTTGGTAGTTCTCGTCACAGAACATAAAGCCACTAAAATGTGGGGTTGGCAAATAAAATCTGAAGAAAATAAATTAAAATCAAACGTTGAGTAATAAGGAGAGCATCAATCGGATAAAAACTAGATGAGATTTTCTTCGACTATCGTTTCACGTATTGGCCTACAACTTAGGGCCTATCGGCGCATTTTCCCCAGAACATGTGTAAATGAAGCGTTTTCTGGTAGTCGTTTTTTCATCCACTAATATGCCATGAAAAGTTTGATGAAGGTAGAGGCAAGAGGGGACAAAACACAAGGGCCGACAGTAAATAAACAATAAGCCACTGATACACATAACCACACAAGGAATATACAGGGACCTCGGATGTAAAATGGTTCAATCGTTGTGAGATCGGAGTACCAAACAAAGAATAAAGCACAACGTACTCTGTATTGTTAGAAGGGCAGACAACTAGTGAAGAGCACGATTATCCCCGGAATCTTATCAATTAGTTTAAAAAAGAGACCTTACGTTTGTCATAACTGATGGCTAGGGAGAGTGACCAATTAGTCTGCACTGCTCCGGCAACAAAGAAGAAATTACTTGCCCATTTAGTGGAAAGAGCTCACCATCAATACCGCAACCATTGTGTGTGTGCTTGCCAGCTTTAATCTTCACCGATTTCACCTGTGGTAGCTACAGTTAGAACCTCCCAACACTGTTGAACATTATACAAACATGTCTACAATGTACTATAAAATGCGCAGGCACACAGCAGGCTCACGTACAGAGAAACAGAGACAAATACACAAGCACACAGAGACACATGCCATTTGAACATGTTCCACAAAATATCATTGTGATCACGTCTGGATATGAGTCCACGAAGAACTAGTAGGTGCCCTTCAAAAAAAATTTTTAGGTTCCAAAAATATCCTTAAGAAAAGAAAGGAAAGCTATCTTCTACACTTAACTAAGGATAAAATTGCTTTACTGTGACCTAAGACCTAAATATCATAGATTTAAGTCGTGGAAATAATTGTGAAAATATAGATAAAACTAAATAAATATGATCTTTCTCTAGATCTCATAGAAATAACATCTTTTTATGTTCTTTAAAAGAAAGGGTTTTCTAATCTTTGACACTCAAAAAAAATTATAGAACTACATTTTATAACCTTTAAAGATCTATTGTGACTCTGAGTTCATCTTTTTAAAATTGACGAGGGAACATGCAGACGGTACTTGGAAATTCCCAGTCTTCGTAGAGATTATAATTCTGCTATATCACCTCAAAAGCAAATGCAGCTTTTTTCACTTGTGTCCTCCATCAATGTTGGAGGAGAACACCAGTGATTTTGGGGTTGGAAAGTTTTCACTAGTAACATCTAGAAGTGCATTAGTTAAGGATGAAAATAATCAAGACTCAGTTTGCATCAGTGAATAAAGGCTCCATTAGTCAATGTAAACTTTCACATTTCCTCCTTTTCCTTTAGGAGAAGTACTGGAATGAAAATGGTAGCCATAGTTATGGTTGTGGTAGTGTGGTTGCCATAATGGAGTTAGGGGAGAGGTGGCCACAATGGCAGTGGATGGACAATGGAAGTAATAGTGATGATATTAGTAACAAGGACAATGGCAAAATGTGGCAGTGTGACTGGTCAGAGTCGAAGAAGGGGATGGAGGTTCTTTATGGCCCAGAATTAGGGTGGTCCAGGTGTGGCAGCAGCAGTTCATTAGTTGAGATGGTGGAAAGGTAATATGATGGTGCTAATGATCATGATGGTGGAGAAAAAAGGGATATCAGCTGGGCTAGATATATATAAATATAAATATAAATAGATTAATGAAGATGTGCTATGCATATGTGTTTTGGGGTAAGTGGGGTGGGGATTGGATCTTGTGCCTCAAAGAATCTTAGTCTGTAATAGACACCCATAATGGAGGTGAAGTGCTACCCATGTCTTTCACCCACATCAAATTTATTTGTCAAGGCATATCTAAATGGTAAATTACAGTTCCAGAGTTAAAAGGCAATTTTCCTATGAAATTGTAAAAGTACTGCAAGAGTTCATACACATACCTTTATGTATTCAACATATGGCAGGGAAAGATGTTGACCCATCTGCAACAGCAAGAAAAATCTTAACAACCTTAGTCGCCCACTACCATGAACTAAGACCAAATCCATTGTGTTATCGTCATGCTCAGCCCTTGGTGCAACCACCTGAGAACTCTGGACGGTTCTACAAGCATGATTGCATACTATAATGCCAAGAAAATGTCCCTTCTTAATTTCCCATTTATCTTCAAACAGTGGCATGATTTCCTTTTTCAATCCTGCATCTACATCATCTGATGGCCCTGGTAATTTAATAGGATTTTCCACATCCCAATTAGGTTCTGTATCCCACTTTGGTTCAGCATCCCAAATTGGACCTGGATCAGACAATGTTGAAGATATATCCTCTCTGTCATTTATCCCAGCATTTCCCAAAGAACACCTAGAGGGATCCTGTGCAGTAGTCAGTCCACTCCATCCTTTATCTGTCCTTGACTTTGATCTTGTCCGCAGCCAGTTTGGCGTTGTTGACAGGGGTAACTGAGAATGTATAACCTCTGTCTCAGATGTCACATTATTCCTCCCAGATGACAGGCGTTTTGCTTTTGGATCTAGACCACGCACAAATTCAGATGGTTCGGTGCTAGCACGAGTGCTGCTGCAAGTTGTATCTAAATCTCCTCCAGACATCCGACTGGGGGTCATTATTGAGTCAATACTTGACAGACTAGAGGCCCTAGGAATGCCATCTGTGTTTGACCTCCTCATAACATCTGTATACAGGTCTGATATCTCGACTACTTCTCGCGCATCTGCATGTTTACCTTCTCTATCCTCTTTCAATGCAGGCAAATATTCTACCTCGTAACTGTACTTAGGTAAGCATAAAAACTTGAGAAATCCAGCAACAAAATATCGCAAGGGACCAAATCGTTTCTGATACTTTTCAGAAAGTTCCAATACTGTGGCACAACAAAGACACATATACATGGCTTATGAGAAATTTTCAATTATGAGCATTATGTAATCTTAAGTAAAGGACTCAAATTCATATTTCCTTTTTGAAGTGATTATTATAAAAGCTCATGACAGTAATTGTTCCCTCACAACTTCCATCATCATGCATCAATGACCAGAAGAGTTCTGTCTAGCATCTATACTAACTGATTCTCTCTGTAAATTTTTTCTGATGATGTACAACATGACCATTTCATAAAATTAGATCTTCCTTAATCCTATCTTGATAGGATATTGGGCTTTCAGTGTTGTATGGTGCAAAGTTCTTCTCTGATGCAAAATATGTATACCTTATAAAATTTTGAAGCATAAAAATGGAGGACAAAAAGTCCATTGCTTCAAACATAAAAAATATGCACAGCTCATGGATAAGAAACAAAACATAAAAATTTGCCGTCCAAAATTTAGCAAGCTTAAAAAACCTTCTTTTTGAGAACACAGCTTGTGACACATTGATGTTAACATCAAACAGAATCCTTAAAGAATCTCAGAAAAAACAGGAAAATAATTCATTATCCCATGATGTCCAGAGCATTAAAGAGTGTTTTGAAAGGAATTCGCCAAACTAATTCATAGTAACTTTGAGCATCAACATTGTAAATGGACATGTTTGATATCCAAGTCATCAAGCCATGGCCCTTATGTTCTCAAAAAAACCTCTAGATGTCCTTTGTCACTATAAGGTATTGTCAGTGTTCAGACACTTTGGTTTCCAAGCTTTATAACATATGACAAGTACTTTCCCCCAAGAAGTAGTTGCAAGAATGGTAAACTTACCATCACTAACAAAACCATAGTATGAAACTGTCATCCCAAAGTGAATACTACCAGTCTGGATCCACTCAACAGCAAAAACATCCGTAGCAGTAAGACCCCCCTGAAGCCAACAAAAATACATAAATGGCAAGCCCATAATGCATTTTGCAACATGAAATTTTATTGAGCATGAGAGTGAATGAAGGAGCATAAGTCAGTTCTGGGAACTTGGGAGACAACATGCATATGCTGCACCTATGTGGTCACACACACACACACACGCATAAAGCAGCTTTTCCTTAAACAGTAGGAAGTAAGGTTGGATACTAAAGCACTGACACCAGCTTTTAGAAATTAAAACTGACCCATGGTTTAGGCTAATTTCTTTACCTACACAAAATTACTAAAGGAAGTTACTCGCTTTTCTAACAGAACCAGCGATTATTTGAACAACTCAAAGCCCTAGATGGACTAGGGAGGTGGAAACTTAGCAGGATATGTCACCTGCAGCTACTCATGAACAGGAAAGAAATAAGTAGTTAATCTTCTAGAATGTGGATTCAACATGACATCCAGGAAGCAATTCCTCAAGAGAGTCTGCCTGTAAATGAATGGCTCCCACCTGTTTACATGAAGCATCTTAGAGTTCCAAAGAATCTGAAATCACATTGTTTTGACCTGGATTGACATCCCACTGAATGTTTCTGGTTCCTCATTAACAATGTTCCAGGATTAAACTTCTTAGGGCCTAGCATGATCCAAAAAGTTTAACTTATCTCTAATTCTTCTGCTCCACCTCCACCTCCTTCCCTTCTTCTTTCTTGCTTTAGTAACCCTACCTTAGGGCCAGGTATGATGGAAAAGTTTAAACAATTCTCCTATTCTTCAGCTTCACCTCCTCCTCCTCCTCCTCCTCTATTTCACATTTACACAAAGGTAATAGAGTTCAAAGAAAAAAAAAAAAAGCACCTATGCAATGCGCACTATGAACCCAGCACCTTCAGGACCGTTATTATGAAATCTCCTAGAACATCACACCAAGCTTCATGGGAATCCAGAAATATAAGTGATAGTGACAAAGGGCAATATTTTATTTCCTTAAGGGAGGGGAATAGACAAATTGCTAGGATAAAGTTGAGAGATTTGAAACTGTTCCAATTGGGATTGCAGCATTTGGCAATCATAGTTGCAATCATTGGCTGCAAAATGCCATTCATCTTTTCTTTTGCCCCAAAGTATTGATCTTAATATGGCACAAACCAAGCAACCAACACAAGATGGTAAATTAATATCCGAAAAGAACACTGGACACAGCCTAAGGATGACATGCAGGTAGGATCCCAAAAAGACTGTCCCATGGCGGCATGGCCAGAATGACCAAGTGGTCAACAAGTATGCAGCTTTACTGAAACAATGCACATTTAACTGGTTAAAGAAATTTGTAGCAAAGTCATCCATGTGATCTAAGGTACCCAACAAATCAAGATTACCTTAACGATTGCCATGGCAGCAGAAACTGGATCTCTAACTCCTAGAACAGTCCAAACTAGTGAGTTATCTGAACCAGCAGGAATGATTCCAATAGGTATGGAAATTCCTTCTTTCTGGTTTTCTCTACTAAGAAGGCCATTTAGAACCTGCACAATCACAAAAGGTCATATAATTTATCCAACATACGGAATCACAACAACCACCATCCATTATAATTCTCAAAATGCATAACCATAAAACTTACACCTCAACTTGTGGAAAACATAAGGACATGGAGTTAATCAGAAAATGTATACTTCCATGATGTTTCATTTGCACCTCTAATATAAGTTCCTCATAATGGATATTGATTAATCCACAAAAGCGGGTCATCTCCAATTAAAACCAGAGAAAAAATAAAAAAAAGGTATTGCAGACTGGAAGTGTGATGTTGATTTTGCCCCTAAGACTAACATGAGTATCTTAAAATTAGACCTTTAGAAGACTGAGTAAGTGTGTCCGTTATGAGTTGGGAGTTGAGCACAAATGTGTTGGTCTGGGTAACAAGGAACTCATAAAACAAAAGTTCAACGGATTAAGAAATTTAAAATTATGATCCCCAATTCATGCAGGTGTTGTAAAATCTAATATATTGTAAGTCGAGTCATATCTTTTATGATTCTATAGCAGAAAAGTGTTGATTTCAACTTTAGTAACATTTTCATCATCCAACAGTATTTTTGTAAGTTCGAAAATCTATTGGAATTATGCAGGCATTGTGACCGAGGATTTAAATGTTTGTTACTCTTAAATTATGGCCCTAGTTTCGTTGATTATTGGACTATATTTTCCTTATCAGATAATGAGTCCAAACTCCAGAAGAACTAGTAGTTTTAAGAGTTTATAAATGGACGTTCCATTATATTCTTCCTGGCTGATATAATGCTGGAAGTCATTGAAGCCTTTTAGTCTAATGCTAATACCATTCCTTCAACGTTCATAATTCTAGATATTTCTTTCAATATTAATAACTGGAACATTAAGGTTTGAATACTAATGCTCAAATGCTTATGAACTACAAATCAAAATTCTAATTGACCTTAAATTTCTCCTCCTTTTAGGCATTTCAAAGTAAAACTATTGACATGTAGATCAACCTTTACATTAGACATAAACAGAGCATGAAATTGCAAATGGCTAACCTCATTGATAATTCCATCACCTCCAACGCATATGATCCCTGAAAAATTTAACAATTGCACAAAATATTACGCAGGATAGAGGTGATAGAAATTGTCAATGGGTAAAGGGAACCAAAAAAAAAAAAATCCGGAAAAAAGAGCCTTATCAGGTAACAGTACCATCGGGACAAGTGCTGATATCAACAGTAGATGCGAGTTCCTTAGCATGACCAGCGGATGTTGTATTGACTACCTCCAATTTAAACCCTGCAAGCTGTCACAGTTTATACTTCAAATATGAATATTGTGTCAAATGTGTGTTAAGCAGAAGTTGTTAAAAAGTTCATTCTTGTGCAGCATAAAACAAGGAGGTGAGCAGAAAGAAAAAGAATCAACCAAACAGAATGGTGAGAAGCACAGATAGAGAAACAAGAGAAGAAAAAGGTAACTAATGTCTAAACAGAGTAGCACTATGGATTCTTCAAGCTAGACTAAGTAGAATAATCAGCACTGCACTAACAATATTTAATTAATTAGAAACGCCCTCTCATCAAATGTATCTAGCTGATTCCCCACCCAGAAATCTTGTGTATGTCCGGGATGGAGAGTTGAACAGCCTGAGATGACAACCGTCTGAGAAGATAGTGGTCAGGAATAATGTTTCAAAGAAAGGACTCCTTGTGAACCACCTGATTGTTGTGTGCACTTACAACAAAGGGCTAAGCCAGCATATTCAAGAGAAGAAGAATTCAGACTCATGATTAATCATTTGCATACATGCCAACCAATACAAACAACAAAGGGCCACTTGATTATTACAATGATAAATCATTTGCATCCATGCCAAGCAGTTATAGACAACAGAAGGCTACCTGATGCCAGGTAGCTGCACATTAAGGTGCATGTACAACAAAGGGCTAAGCCAGTATGCCTAAGAGAAGTAAGAATTCAGGTTGCTTCATAATCACAAAGTTAAATGGTTACAGCCAATTCAAGCTAACTGTTGTCAAGAAATATACCATTGGAATGGCCATGAAGGTTGGTGTGGTAACATCAACATCACAGCGAAGAAGATCAAGAAAGTTTGACATATATAAGCTTGTTTTTCTTAGGCAGACACTAGCATTAGAAATCATTAATGCCACACTAACAATGGCATCATCAACATTCTCAAAGTCATTTGCATTACAGAAAGTTATGAAGGATGAGATCCAATGATTGTCTATTAACCTTTGGATTACATGACAAATTATATCATTATAACTCAAAACAAAATTAGTAATAGAATTTATTACGTGAATTTGAGATTTAGGTGCCATGTTGTACAGTATATAAACAAAAAATGGAAAATCATTTCCTTCTTAGCTACTTTTCAACATCCACAAGATCCCAACTAGCTCATCAAAATGCTTCTAATGCAGGGTAGCTCCTTCATTTCCTTCTTATTATACTTTTTTCACCATGTATTGCATTCTAAAGCAGTGAAGTACACATGATATTTTGTCATGCCTATGGCATTAACATCAAACCACTAACAGTTAGAAAGTTCTCATCAAATAAAAGTGTCACTGGTTCCATCCAAAGTCACACTTATTAGGCAACCTAGATCAGTGAATAGGTATCAGGGCACAATGAAATTTTAGTAAATGGGTGAAGCAAGGGCATTTAAAGAAAAGCTTTTCATAATTATAGTTTGGCTGTTGTGGGGAAGTTAAAAAATGGATAAAACAACACTTGCAAGTAGCAACAATTATGAGCATGAGAGGAAAAGAAAAACAATCTAGAATACACATCACATGATTTTAACAAGGCAAGCTGGGTTTGCACAACTATAAAGAAATGAAGTTCAGTTTAGATTTGTGCACCATTTCCATGCAGAGACCGTAGAATGTGTAATCTGATAGAAGTCCAAGTATAAGAAGCAACGGACCTTGAAGATTGGCTCTACAATGCCATGGAAAACTTTACTTGAACGACCATGTCCTGAGCGTGGATTTAATATGACAAGCATTTTAGGTGGACTCTTACACTTAAAGAGTAACTCTGGAGGAGTGTCAACTGGAAGTAACTCTGACGTAGCCAGCTTTTTTGAAGAAACCAAAGGATGTGGTAGAATATTGACATAACAGTGTTGATCTGCCAATCCACCTACCCACTGAAGTGCCTCTTCCACGCTAGAAGACAAGAAACGATAGTCCTTACGACTTCTTTTAGGCTTGATAAAACAAGATAGACCACAAGAAACTCTTTTCATAGGATAAGAATGCACAGTAAAATGTCTAAATCCGACATAACATGATACCTGCAAGAGTCAAGTGGAACAATCCAATTGCTTTAAGTTCTGTGGACATTGTTATGAGAAAATGCATACAAATGCTTTGGGTGCAAAAGGAAGATATTTACCGAGATGACATCGTCAAGGGGCAGCATGTGGGATCCCCACACTAATGCCTTGGTGGTAAGCTTAGCTTCTACAGCTTCTTGATTGGATATGTCAGTTGAATTTTGGTGATTGGCATCTTTTGCGGTAGTGCTTGTAGGGGAGGTGATCTTTCTCTTATCCAAAATGAGCTTGCCAGAAAAGACAACATATCCCAGCAAATCAGACTTTTCATCTCCTCCTCCCGTAACTCCTCCTATATCTATTCTATGCTCTTCTCTGTTGGCTTTGTCCAGAGGATTATCAGCAATGTCAGTCTGCTTGGAAGAAGACTTGACCTTCTTGTTGCGTTTCTCAGGGAAAACAATAGGAGAAGAGTGCTGACTCCCTCCTGTGGCTATTTGGGTACACAAACCCAACCTTTTGAGAGACTGCTGAGGAAGCTGAGATTTATTGTTGTTGCTCCCATTAGCACTGTTGGTATTAACACTAAGATTGATATTGGCATTCCTCAACACACTCCCACTCTTCTGCATATCTCTTAACCAGTTTAGATTCACTACCAGCAACCAGTAGCACTCCGATGATTTTGAAATTTTCAGATGTGATGCCACCCAAAAAAAAAAAGAAAATGTGAAATTTGAAGGAGGTATTATTATTCTGGCTTCATTGAAAATGGATTACAGAGATATTATCTCACATGAGGTAGACAGGAAGAGCAGACGACGAGGATGGTGAGTTGATGAAGATCCAATTTTTGGACGATAGACACAGGGGCATACAAAGGGAAAAATGGGCGAACGGTGACGATTGGATCAACCTGCAACTGCAAATAGCTTGAATTTTAACTTTCCGCACTTATAGCATTTTGCTTTCAATTTCAGTTCAATCTTCTACTACCCAAAAGATTGATAAAAGATAGATGCCGAATTCTATTTCCAACGAGGGTAAATCATGGGGCCATTTGAGGAATGAAATAAGAATATACCGAATGCTACCTTAAAATTGATCGAATCTTCTCCTTCTCCTCCTCCTCCTCTAAAATTGATCGAATCCTCTCTTCTTCTCCTTCCTCCTTCCTCCTTCCTCCTCTTCTTCCGAATAAAAAGAAAGAATAATTATAAACCGTAAAAGCAACGGCAGGAGCCAGAGAATAATCTTCTTATATCGATGATGTAGATCCTTCCTCAGTAACGTTGACGGAGAAAAACAAATGGGCTGCCAGGTGTAGGTGCCGTTGCCGGTCCATGGGATGATGATCCAAAGCTTCACCGGATCATCCCATTCCTTGATTGATTGATTGAACAAGTCAGAAAGTTGAAACTTAGAACCTAGCATTCGGCCCAATTCAGTTGGCCCGGTTTCGTCTGCCATCTAGAAAAGAGGGGAAAAAAAAAATAAATAAATAAATAAAGGAACGAGGAGCATTGCCAGCAATGACCAACGAATGATTTTTTTTTTTTTTAAAAAGAGACTTATCCAATTTTAAGCTATATAATAAAATTTATACTTTTAAATTTTATACTTTTTAATTAAACTTAAAATTCCAGTTTATTATATTTGTTGAAAAATACTAATATAAGTCATACTAAAAACAAGTAAAAGAAAGTATTAATCAAATCAATTAGAAGAATTGTTTTTTCTTAAGAAAATTAAAAAAAATTTAAAGTAGCTTTTTTTTGTTTTCTCTTAAAAAATACAATTTGAGAATTTTTTTTTGTTTAAGAAAAAAACATACAATAGAAAAAAAAAAGAGAGAGTTTTTTTTATTTACCTTTTTAAGGAAAAAAAAGATCTTCTAGGAATAATTATTAGTTTCCGCACAATTAGATTTTAGTTTGAGGGAGGAATATTACAGCTCAAAATCGAGAGATCCCCCTCGAATATTATGTGGTTGGGGGATAAATAATAGCACTTTTGGGATATTTGAAAAAGTTTCTATAATTGTTTAGGACTTGCCATAGCAGGAAAAAAACAAGTTCGATATGTATCACTTTGCCGTCTAAATTGGTAAGTTATTATTATTATTATTATTACTTTTTTTTCACTATTGTTTGTCCCCATATAAAATAAGAAATTATATGAAGTTGTTGATATCAAAATTAAGTATAAAAAAATCCATTTAAATTTTATAACCCTGTTTAAATAGAGAAATTGAATAAAAATGTAAATAAAAAACTTTCAAATTTAATTTATATATGCAATAGCAAGATGCATTGTTTTTCTGATAAAAAAAATATTACCTTCATTTTTCAACTTTTAGTTAATATAAACAATTAAATTCTACGTGTTAAAATTTATAATCTAAGATACATGGATAAGAACACAATGATACAAATACAACACAATGCAGATGTGTGATCGTGCTAATCTTAAGAAAATTAGGATAGGAATATAATATATATGGGACTGTATATACACAGATATATTTATATATTCTACTCATGCATTAAATGAAATATATGATTTTTATATACATTATTGTTTAATAATTTTATTAAAATTATTTATATAAATCTGAATAAATATTATGGTTCAAAATATATATTATTATTTAATATGTATTACTATACTATTCATAGAAGTAAATACCCTAAGTATAATATGAATATTTGATTAGGTTTGAATTTTGTAGTTAGAGTGACATGTCCTGAATCCTCCGCAACACGTCCAAACGGTGTCCGAAAAACTTAAAAGAAGTTTTAATTTTTGAGCGTGCTTGTTTTGCCCCGTCCGACCGGACACGCGAATGTCGTGCCCGTGCATCCTTGTTTAGAATCATACAAAACAGACTTGCATCGTTACCAAACACCTCCAGCAGGATGCTCAGATAAGATAAATTTCCTCGTGACAGCATATCTCAAACATTCATATACTACAGTAGGAATTATAGGCCCAAACTAAGCACCTCAAGGCAATTCGTAACCTGTACACGAGAGCGTAAACATAGAATTCACATCATCTAGAATGCCTAAGATGCCCGACAACCATGCTTGGCAAACATTTTTTAAGTACACAGGGTTCAAAAACTTAACTCTGGCGGACGAGACAGGGAGGGTGAAGCAGGGAGCAATATTATTGTCAAATAAAGCCATTTTCATCCACTGAAATTGAATAAAGGGTTTAATTAGCAAATGCGCTCGATTGCATTTGACACGAAAATAACGAGGTAAATATAATGCAATTCCCAAAATATTTTTTTTCTCAAAAAGAAAACCCATGAGCTCAGTGATGGCTGTGCAGCTTCATCAGTTAACCAACACAAAATCCAAGCACCTTCTCCATTTTATTTGGCTGCCTGGGCAATAATATTGCTAATTGAACTAGCCTGTTCTTTCGCAGTCTCCACCAATGAATCCTGCAGCTCCATACAGGCACATTCAAAAACTCGGAGGCATTCACTAGTGACTACATTTGGGAGACAGGAAATATCCATCCATACCTGCGCATTAATTAACCTGGCAACTGTCTTTTTACTTGACTCTTGAAGTTCACCAGCAATCAAGAGCTCATCCAAAATATAGTAGGCCTTTCAAGTCAAAGTGGCAGACGACAAAAAAGAGCATCTTTAATATATATGCATATACAATACATGAGATCAATATGCGTTAATTGTGAGCACAAATATACCCAATTGTAGCTTTAAAAATAGATAAGTTAAATAAAAAAAAAGACGGCAAAATCAAACCACCTTATGGAAGTTGAAGATTAAGTCCAACTCACAGACCTAGAAGCACACAAAAACTGGTCATTAAATAAATTTACAAAGTGGATACACAAGGAGTATCAGCTTAAAAGACTTACAGCCCATTGATAGATCATTGGCTTAAAGTTCACTTACACTGCCAAAGTATCGGTCCAAGATCTCAACATAGTGATGAATTATCTCAAGTATCTCCAATTCATTGTCATCTTGATCAATGCACATGCAGAAATAAAGACTAGCATATCTGCATGATGCACAAATCTAAGAGTCATGATCAACCTTTAAGATGGCCAGAAGGATTACACAGGTTGTGAATTTTGAACAAGGTTTCATTACCTCTTATAAACAACTTTGTACCCTCTCCACTCAACGAAATTACAGAGCTTTGGCCCTCTAGTCAAAATAACGCCGCTGAGCTCTCGAATGACCTTTTTAAAATCCATTAATATATAATGTACAATTGAACATACTGATTTTAAAGAGAGAATCAAAAGAAGCACAGCTTGGATTTGGTCAGGGCTGTCAGATGATTCCAGATGGATACTACCTAGATTATCAGACTACGGATACTCACATGCTTCTTCAATAATATCCATGGGACAAATTGGAGATAGGATTGCAAAGATTGGAAAGAATATAATTTGTGAACCTACCTTTGTCCTTTCCTTCTGTGAATAAGGTGAATACCATTTTGTCAACCTCACTTTACCTTGTCGACTAATAAGAAGCACAAATTGAATCTGGAAAATATGAAAAATATAGACCACCCATCAGCAACATGGACAGCATGCAGTCCCTTCATTCTAAAGTAAGTGAAACCACACACATAGGAATACAATTAGGCAAAGCTAGTTCAGGCCATCACAAAACTTGTGTGTTACGTAATGATGGCATATTAGTGTAAGGTTCATGCTCAACAGAGAAAGAAAAGGAAAATAATCCAATATAAAGGGAAAATAAATAAAGATAAAAAAACCCTTGGAATTGATCCCTAAATAGCCAAAGGCCCCTATATTGCACCTGCTGATGATTTTAAAATCAGAAGATTTGTGACCTGGAGCATAAAATTTGATGGATCTCACTCTTTCTGAATGAACATGTTACGAGTTATATCAACATTTACATTGTTGGTATTTAAAAGCTGATTATCTAGTCAGTTTGCTAGATGACAATAAAAGAACATGTAACCAATACACACATCCGGTAACCAAGCACCAAAGTTTCGTAAGCATAGCGGTCTAGAAGCATTTGTGTGAGAGTGTGTAAGATAAATCTCATCAAATGAAACAAATCATTGTTTTCTTGTTCTGAAGCTATCACAACTAATGGAGTCTAGCACAACACACAGGCAACCAACCAATCTGTGGAGATGAACGTCGGTTCCAGATGAGATAAACTTCAGATCTGAGTAGATGAGCAACCAAGCTTATACAAAATAAATAAAACACAATTTTGCAGAATCCTAAGCAGGCAATTCCTAATCGACATTGTGATCTCTCTCACACAAACACACAGAGGCAGAGACAAAACCCCGTGCAAACTCAAAAAAGAAAGAACCAAGTCAAGGTGTTGGTAGATCTAACAAGAAAAGCAACAGCATAATCAAATTTCAGATGTATGTGTACATACAGATTGGCTGCGAAAAGGGCAAAGCATATTTACACATAAATGAGTATGAGTATAAGCATGAGCAGGAGCAGCATTTTCATCTGTACAGCTACTTTACCATATCGTTCCAATCTAGCTCAGCACCCCCCCGCACAGAAAACAATTCAAGTTTTTGTTAAAGGGGACATGTAGGGCTAAAATTTCTTCAAATGCTCCAAAATTTCCACATTTTGGCCTGCAACTCCAAAAAAATAAAAAAATAGAAAAAAACTACAATCTAATCATATGAAATCTTAAAAGAGACATTACAAATTTCTTTCAGAGCATAGTACTTACAAATTAACATGTGATATGACCTAACTATATTTGATGAAAGCAACAAAATGAAGAAATAATAACAGGAAATGCTAGCTAGTCATCTTGCAGGTTTTGGGATTAACAGTATGCAAATAATGAATGCATCAAAGAAGTTAGAAAAAGTTGCTTTAAAATAAATATAAATGGAAAATCGGTAAATTTTTTAACTGTAATTGACACCATCCTTGCCAATGGTGTCAATCTAATTGGTAAGCCTAATCTGGTCATTTATTTGCTAAGTGGACAACTGCAAAGTTTAAACACCATAACTCCAACAAACTCAACAATTCCCAACCATATGGAAAGGCATTAAAGAAACAAAGAGATTTACCATTGGTAGTAGGGCA
>CM034060.1:0-70664 GCA_019804595.1 Bruguiera parviflora
GACAAGCACAGTTCGTGAATTCTTCCTCATCCATTGGTACAATGATACCAACTCCTGGTATATCGCATGGTGGACGTTCCAACTTGATGGTTTCTTCAGTGAATACCATGATGATTGCTTCCAGTGCCTCTGATACTCTAGCATCTACAACTGTCAATACTGGGAGCCTGCTGCCAACCACTGGAACCTTTAGTGGCTCTGATGGTAAACTTAATCATTACAGAACTTGTTACAATCACTATTCATTACCTTACATCTCCAGATGTGTGATGACTCAATGGATGCAGGAACTCTAACAAATGGGTATCAACAAACACCAACTACTTATTCCATTGGCTCTGGTGGGAACATGTCATCTATGGGTGTGCAGAGAATGGCAAGCCAAATGATTCCGACACCTGGATTTAGTAGTAACAACAATAGTAACCAAGCTTACATAAATGTGGAATCTTCTAACAACAGTGGCGGTTATTCCACAGTTGAATCTACGATGGTTCCACAGCCCCAGCTGCAGAAGCAGTATGCTGGTGGTCAGAACAGTCATATTTTGCAGAACCTTGGCAGCCAAATAGGTGGCAATGTAAGGCCTAGCACGCAGCAAAAGTCTTATGGTTTCTCTGGTGGGGCTCTAAATGGTGGGATGGGGATTATAGCTAACAATTTACAGCTTGTGAATGAACCTAGGACCTCTGAGGGTTATGTTACTGCCACACCCTATACTAATTCATCTAAACCACAACAACAGCACTTTGATCAACATCAGCGACAATTGATGCAGAGTAATCTCTCTCTCTCCCCTCCCCCCACCTGCCCTGATAAAATATGTAACCTGAGCAATGGTTTCTACATGTAAGAAAATCTAATTGCAAATAATTTATGTTTCAGGTGGTGATTCATTTGGTTCTGGAAATATCTGTGGTCCTGTAACATCTGTTGCATCAACAAAGAATCCTCAAAATTTAAGTTCTGTGGGCATGCACTCTATGTCAAAGACAAATTCTACCATTGTAAACAATCACTCAAATTTACATGGGACTCATCCAGCTGTGCACATGAAACCTCAGTCACATCAGTCACAAAAAATGAATTTTCAGTCACCTCTATCATCTAGAGAAGGTTTTCTACCGTCTCATCAACAATTTCAGCTGCATCCTCATCAGTTTCAGCAGCAGCATGTACAGAAGCAGCGAGGTCAGCAGCACCAGCATCTGATGACCAACAATGCTTTTGGTCACTCTCAAGTGAAGCATGAGCTAGGAGTGGAGCACAATAATGGACCTTTGCTCCCACAAACCTCTGAGCAGTTACAGTTATCTGACTTTCAAAATCAATTCCAGCAGAATGTTGTTGAAGACAATGCCAGAAGTGCACAAAATATCCCTCAACCATGTGCACAGCATGACTTGTGTTCTTCACTGACTCAAAATTCGCAGCAAGTGCAACAGATACTGCATTCACATCAATTTATATCAGAGTCTCAAAGTGATTTTAACGGCCTTTCTGTTGGAATACAATCGGATTCAATGTTACAGGGTCAATGGCATCCTCAATCACAAGAAAGGGGTTGCACACCAGAAAACATGTTGCTGGAGCATCAAGTCCAAGAAGATTTTCATCAAAGAATATCCAAGCAAGATGAAGCTCAGCCTAATAATTTAGCTTCAGAAGGATCTATTGTTGGTCAAACTGTTCCTCCTAGACGTGCATCTGAACCCCAGAATTCCAACAGTACTACATATAAATTTGGAAATGCAAATCGTGACCGACAATTTAAAAATCAACAGAGGTGGCTTTTGTTCTTGTGGCATGCTCGTCGATGCACAGCTCCCGAAGGGAAATGTCCCGAGTTTAACTGCATTAATGCCCAGAAATTGTTGAGACATATGGGAAGATGCAATTTACCTGCATGTCCATATCCTCGTTGTCACCATACCAGGATATTGGTTCAACACTTCAAGCACTGCAGAGATGTGGGTTGCCCAGTCTGTGTTCCTGTAAAAAATTATCTTGAAGCACAAATAAGGCCACGCTTTCATCCAGTCTCAGATGCTAGCTTGCTGAGAAAAGCAAGTGAGACTGCAGAAAATTCAGCTAGGTTGATGTCAAAAACTCCATCAGTTGAGTTTCCAGAAGATCTACAGCCTTCTATTAAACGCATGAAGATTGAGCAATCACCTCAATCCATTAAACCTGAGAGTGAAGATTCTGCCATATCAGCTTCTGCAATTGGTGATTCCCAAATATCGCAGGATATTTGGTCTCAAGATTGCCAGCCTGATGACATTGGTGTGCCACTTAAGTCCGAGCACATGGAAACAAAGTTGGAATCTCCAGTGATTTCCAAACAGGGAAATTCTGGCGATGGTGAGAGGAAACAGGATGGCATGGGTGATATCAGCTTCCAAAGGCCTGATAGCAAGTCTATAATGCATGATGAGTCTGTCTGTCTAACAAAGCAAGAGAGTATTAAAATTGAGAAAGAAACTGAACCAGTGAATCAAGAAAATTGTACGCAACCTACTGAAAATGCTGCTGCTACTAAGTCTGGGAAGCCAAAAATAAAAGGGGTGTCATTGACCGAACTGTTTACTCCGGAACAAGTTAGGGAGCATATTATGGGCCTCAGACAGTGGGTTGGCCAAGTAAGTTTTTAAACCTTTTCAGTTTGTTCTGTGAAGAAAGTGGATTCCCTTTGTTTTTTGCTTTTATTTAGTTCACCACTTTCATTTTTATATATTGTGTCAAGTACTGAAACATGTTGCAGTTTCTGTATTACAAAGTTGGCTTGCATTGCAAATTTTTGTAATTAATTGTTGACTTAACCTGTGAAATATATGAGGCACCATTTGGCTAGACATGCATCTCAATATCTTCATCTTCTTTTGATGTATTTAGCTATTTTCTCCTTGGAGAATCACAAAATTTTGGCTATTTTTGCATGTGCTACACCTTAATGATAATCAAATTTTAAACTGAATACATTGATGCTTTATCTTTTCCCAATTGAACTTTGGCCCTGATCGATTCAGAGAGTGATGAAAAAAGAAAAGAAAAGGCAATCCCTTGCAGTCCCTCTTGTCCACTTTGAACCTTATGCAAAGCTAATTTCCAAGTCTTAGGAGCCTTCTTCTCCTCTGTGTGTTGTTTAAGTGCATTTATTTTCATAGACAAGCTAGTATAATGCTAATGAAGCAAGTCTCCAGTTTTTTAGGCGGTTGCTGTTGGCTTGGTGCTCTAAACCCTCATGACAAGGCATTTAATTTTCCATTAGCTTTATTGCCGCTGATTGCCCATTTCTTTTCTAACTAGAGTTGAACGACTATTTAGATTGAAATTTCC
The DNA here is from genome assembly GCA_019804595.1 of Bruguiera parviflora. NCBI lineage: Eukaryota > Viridiplantae > Streptophyta > Magnoliopsida > Malpighiales > Rhizophoraceae > Bruguiera > Bruguiera parviflora. Next base: position 3,340 of record CM034060.1, read on the forward strand.
CTAATGTTTTTTCTCTTTTTGTTGTGTTTGTTTTGTGCAGAGTAAGGCCAAGGCTGAAAAAAACCAAGCAATGGAGCGTTCAATGAGTGAGAACTCTTGTCAGTTGTGTGCAGTTGAAAAGCTTACTTTTGAGCCACCACCAATATATTGCACACCATGTGGTGCCCGCATAAAGCGAAATGCAATGTATTATACTATGGGAGCTGGTGATACCCGGCACTACTTTTGTATCCCATGTTATAATGATGCTCGTGGAGACACAATTGTTGTTGATGGGACTGCAATTCCAAAGGCAAGGCTTGAGAAGAAGAAAAATGATGAGGAGACTGAAGAATGGGTGCGTCAATTTTTGCATTGTCACTTGTGTTTTTTCTTCTTCATAAGCATGGTTGTTATTGTGTTGCAACAATATTAAATGACGGCATTTACATTGTGTGTGATTTGATGTGCACACAGTGGGTCCAATGTGACAAATGTGAAGCCTGGCAGCACCAAATTTGTGCTTTATTTAATGGCCGGAGAAATGATGGTGGGCAAGCTGAATATACTTGCCCTAATTGCTACATTGCAGAGATTGAAAGAGGAGAACGAAAGCCCTTGCCACAGAGTGCTGTCCTTGGGGCCAAAGATTTGCCAAGAACCATTCTTAGTGACCACATAGAGCAACGGTTATCAAAGCGACTGAAGCAGGAAAGACAGGATAGGGCCAGGCTTCGAGGAAAAAGTTATGATGAGGTGATTTACATATACCTGGTTTATTCTACACTATTCACATACTGACCAGTTTTGTGTGAAGTAACCTTCCGATGCGCGTTGTTTTCCACACACATGTCTACAAGCATACTGATGAATGATCTAGTGAATTTGCTGTCCGTATGTAATATTGGAAAGGTTGAATGTAGATCTGCTTGTGAAAATGGTGCTAGGAAGAATTACACGATCGTGTGTGAAACACACAAGATTGTTATCAATGACCAAATTCTCTCTGTGAGGACTACATGGATTATGTGGTATCCAAAAATAATTGGGATTTAAGTTGATTCTCTAGGTAATCTTGGTAAAACTATAACACATTCTTGTGTAGTTGATGTTGGCATTCCTGAACTATAATTGTTCGTAAAAACCCCACCCAGTAGTTCTGTGTCTGGAGCTAATGCAATTTTCTCTGTTTTTCTATCAAGAATTTTCAAATTGTTGTTCTCCATAATAAGGTATTTCTGGATGCTGCATATAGTGTTCTGGGATTCTGTGCTGTTCTAGTGAACTGGTGGTGGTGTTGTCTTGGATGGTTAATTATTTTGAATGCACACAAATAAGTGTCTCACTTGGTAATTGCAATGGTTTGATTTCTGAGACTACCTATATTTTCAGGTTCCTGGAGCAGAAGCACTTGTAATTCGAGTTGTTTCATCAGTGGACAAAAAGTTGGAAGTGAAGCAACGGTTCCTTGAAATTTTTCGAGAAGAGAATTACCCTACTGAATTTCCTTACAAGTCCAAGGTATGCAGGAGATGCAATTTATTTTGATATGCTTATTGTTACCAGCTAGACATTTTTTTCACTTTGGGCCTTTCCTGATGCTTGAGGGCTGCATCAAAGTGTTGCCTCAGAAGCATGGGAGCCTCATGCATCTAGACATCTCTTTTTAATTTAGTGCTTGATGCACTGTGACTTCAGAATATCTGACCCTGAAAATTTTCTTCCAGGTAATTTTGTTATTTCAGAAGATTGAAGGAGTGGAGGTATGTCTGTTTGGCATGTATGTTCAAGAATTTGGGTCAGAATGCCAATTTCCGAATCAGCGCCGTGTATATCTGTCTTATCTTGATTCTGTGAAGTATTTTAGACCCGACATTAAAACAGTGACCGGAGAGGCTCTACGTACATTTGTTTATCATGAAATATTGGTTAGTTGCAGATACTTGTTGTCCTTATTGTTTATATCATCTGAAGGTGTCAGCACAAGATTTGGTCAGGAATTATCATTGGAGTTATTTAGTTTTATAATTAGTTTTATAACTCTATCTCTGCAGATTGGATATCTTGAGTACTGCAAGAAGAGGGGTTTTACCAGTTGCTATATATGGGCTTGCCCTCCACTAAAGGGTGAAGATTATATATTGTATTGTCATCCAGAAATTCAGAAGACACCAAAATCAGACAAGCTCCGGGAATGGTGAGTGTAATAACCCCAAGGAGACATTCTATGTGTTGTTTCACATTGCAGAGTTGTTTAGGTCCTTCTCGAAGTCTGATGTTGGGTTGCTTGGTTGTCCATTTATTTCAGGTACTTATCAATGTTAAAAAAAGCAACCAAGGAAAATATTGTGGTTGAACTCACCAATTTGTATGATCATTTCTTTGTATCTATTGGGGAATGCAAGGCAAACGTGACAGCAGCTAGGCTGCCGTACTTTGATGGTGACTATTGGCCTGGTGCTGCTGAGGATTTAATTTATCAGCTTAATCAAGAAGAAGATGGCAGAAAACAAAATAAGAAGGGAACTACTAAAAAGACCATAACAAAAAGGGCCTTAAAAGCATCTGGTCAGTCGGATCTTTCTGGGAACGCATCCAAGGATCTGCTACTAATGCATAAAGTAATTCTTATCTCCCATTTCTGTCAACTTTTTGTTTTTCCCAAGATAAATTTCTTTCTGGTGGCCTCTTTAATAAAAAGGAAAGTAAAAAATTAGAGAGCCAATGGAAAGACAATCCCTCCCCAAAGAAAAAAATAATTCTTTTATTGACAACCTCACACAATTCAGTCTTTTGTGGTTTATTTAGATTGTGTCCAAATTCTTAATGATTGCCAATTTCTTGATGTGGAGCTGAGATATCATAACCAGTTGTTCATGTATGCCTCATGAGCTCCTACATCAGTCTTTTTCCAGTTTGAAGTCTGCTATTAAATTTTCATCTTTTTTTTTTTCCATCTTCCTCATTATCTTTTCCATTTTTATAAACTCAATTAATCTTATTTTGGATCTTTGTGCTCATTTTTGTCTATTTGAAACTAAATTGTTTGAAGATGTAGCAATGGTAAGTCTCCTTTTATACTGATCCCATCCCAATTGATTTGAGGACAATAGTTCTTAGATGGCTTTATCAACAATTGTGTTTCCTGTACTTTGAAGGCCAACAAACTTGCTGTACTAGAGTAGAAAAGGTTCCAAAAATCCTCTTTTAGCAGCTCATCACAGGGAAACCAGGGGACACAATTGCTATTTAATTCATAAATCCTCTAGACCAGCCTGTGGCCCAAGATAGACTAAAAGGGGGAAAATTGAATTAGATAGATAGATTAGATGCAAAGAGAGTGGGAATGAGAAAATGTAAAAAGGAAATGGCTTTGTGGGAGGAGAGAGGCAGAGGGGCAGGCAGAGGATGGAGTCTGGAAGAGACTGATTGAAAAAGTTTGGAAGTAAGGAACAAGAAAGCATAAGTGGAAAAGAATAGAGAGAACAAGACAAAGCAAATGATTTAGGAACAAACAGATGTATAAATGTATCTTATGCATTGAAATGATGGGCAGATTATCTACAATGCAGCAATGTCACTGGCAATTTGGATGGACTGTTATTGGAAGTGTTGCCAACCCGGCATCCTGTCTGAGAAGTTATTTTAATGTCATGTCCTTCAACTGTAATAATACTGAGATTTCTAAAAATTTAGGATTGTATAATAAAGTTAGCTTTTTGTGCAGCTTGGCGAGACAATTTGCCCAATGAAGGAAGATTTTATCATGGTTCATTTACAGCATTGCTGCACATTTTGCTGTATTTTAATGGTATCTGGAAATCGATGGGTTTGCAACCAGTGCAAAAGTTTCCAGATTTGTGATAAGTAAGAATCCTGTATTCCTTACTTTTATTTTTTTGTTTTTGTTCTAGATGTTGTTTGTATTAGTATATCATCAATAAGAGGGAATGACGGAATTGGGATCATGTCAAATAAGAAATGAGGATAATTCGCTGAAAAGTGTAATACCAATTGGAGGTAAGAGGAGGGAATGGCATTTGTTTTGGTTTGGACTTGTCCGATATAGACTTGTAAATTCTCCAATTAAGTAAGGTGACCATGTTCAGAAGGATGGCAAGAGGAAAAGGAGAGGACAACCTAAGTGAACTTGAAAATCTCTAGTTGGAAAGGATTTATTACAATTACAGTACCCAACCCCAATTAAATTTGGGACTAAAGTTTTGTTGTCTGTTTTCACCATACCTTCTGCTCGTTTAGAAATTGATGACTCCTAAACAAGACCCTTTTCTGTGGTGGAGTCTGTTCACTTAGATGGCTTCTGGAGCTTCTAATGTTTATGCTTGTGTATCCAAAGGTGCTATGAAGCAGAGCAGAATCGTGAAGAAAGAGAGCAACATCCTTTGAACCAAAGGGAGAAACATGTCCTTTATCCAGTAAGTCACTCAGCCCTCAAAAGTGTTTTGAATTCTGATTTATAAAATGTGCATCTCACAAATTTGCCTATTTTCCCATTTCACAAGAAAATAACTATTTCTGGACTCTGCAGGTTGAAATCACAGATGTGTCTGCGGATACAAAGGATAAAGATGAAATTCTTGAGAGTGAATTTTTTGACACAAGACAAGCTTTTCTAAGCCTTTGTCAAGGAAATCATTACCAGTATGATACATTGCGTCGGGCTAAACATTCTTCAATGATGGTCCTTTATCATCTACATAATCCAACTGCTCCTGCATATGTGACAACATGCAATGTATGTCATAATGACATTGAAACGGGTCAAGGTTGGCGTTGTGAAGTTTGCCCTGATTATGATGTGTGCAATTCATGTTATCAAAAGGATGGTGGCATTGATCATCCTCACAAGCTGACAAATCACCCATCCATGGGTGATCGTGATGCACAAAATAAAGAAGCTAGACAGTTTAGGGTCTTGCAGGTATCCCATTTCTTTCTATGTGATTGCTTCATCTATAATCTACATCTATCCTATATATAAAAGTGTGATGGGTTTACATTTTTTTTTTTACTATTATACTCTTATCTTTCATGATTTATTGATAAAAATAACTATCTTACATTTTTTAGTGGCAAATTTTTACAGTTATGCTCTTATCTTTCACAGTTTATTAATGCATTAAAGAAATGAATTTCATGTGTTAACAAACATGCATACTTAAATTATTTGGATTGAGAACTATTATTTGACTTTCTATTTTTTATATGATTGATTTATTGTTCACCATATCATCTTTCTGTTTCTTGCTCTCATATTTTTATGATAATCTTTTCACTTTTATGTTGAAATAAAATACTGTTTACCTTTTTTATTATTGTCCATTACCTTGCCTTCTTTTTTTTTTTTTTTCTATTGAATACCTTAAAAAAGTTTGATCATCAAATACTTGATAAATAAAATTTCTTTTTTCCATGAAAAAAGAGAGAAATTAATAAGCTTGTAAGTATGGTCTTATAGGGAAAAACATAATTTAATGTACTTATTTTTTTTATTGTCACTATATATCAATTCAAGTTTTCATGGCGCCCCTACTCAGCCATCTTTGCTGAAAAATAAGACCTCATATATGAGTCTCATATAATTAGCTATTATATATTAAAAGAATTCTTCATTTATTATAATTCTAGGAAAAAAGAATTAAAAAACAAAAAGATATCAGGTGTCAAGCAAAAGACTTTTAATTGTATAAACGTTTTTCCTTTTTTTTTTATTGAGTTAATATATATACATGTGTGTGTGTGTGTGTGTGTGTGTGTGTATACATACTTTTTTTTTTCCCTCTCTTTTATGTTTCATTCACTTGGCAAATTCAACAGGAAGAGAGAAAAACATGAGTGGACTCCTTTCTATGATAGGCTTTTTGGTGCAGATTGGTTGTGCTTTATATATATATATAGGCTTTCTATTAGTTTTGCCTTAATCAAGAAAATGTATATGTCTCTTACTTGTGGCAAGCAATTAAAGTTATAATAGTCTTAATGGAGAAGTAAAACAACAACTTGAACTAGTAGAGTCTTAGAGAACCAATAGTTTTGAGCCACTTAGTAAATAGATGATAAAACAAATCATTAACCAATCCCTTAAAAACATTTAAAGAAAATTGACTAAATTTGTAGGGGTATTTTGGCACTGAAAGTCTTCCACCCTCAAGTCACTAATATAGATAACATATAGATAGTCAATCTATCATCTGTTATTATCTCTAGACAAATTAAACAACTTAAATCTCAATTGCAGACAATTTTTTTGCATACTATTATAAGTAATCAAAGGATTAACAAAGTTCATACCAATAAAAAAATGAAATCAATTGAATACTTTAATCAAAAATTTATTTGGTTTTGACTACAAGAACAATTTTTTCATCATTCTATTTAATTATAAACTACATTAGGAATGATATTTAATTGTTTTAAATCTTTCATAATTAAAAATTATTAAGTTAACTAAAGTTATTCTCTCCCTCTCCTCTTGCAATGAAAATGTCACTCTTTTAATTCATCTCCAATTAGTGTTAAACTTAATTTTTTATGAATATCATCAATTCTTATTTAATCCTTCCTAGCGTAACCACAGATGTATTTAAGTATTTTTCATTTCTTTGCCCATGACAAATCTTGTGTTTGTTGTCAATCCCAAGTCCTTATAAAGTAAAAGGCTCACAGTAGATTGGGAGCCAGCAAAACCCTTGGGTTCTTTTTTATGACATTATAATGAATAATACATCTTTTTCATTTTGCATTATAATTTATAATTTATATGTATTATGTTATTTTAAAAAAAGATTCACATGCATTGCATATTGCATGAACTCAAATGCTGGTATATAGCTGGTGGCATGAGAGATTCATTTTAAATTTCCTTTAAAACCCAATGTTTTTTACCTAAATCTTTAAGTTCCCTTTTATAAATTTCATCCTTTTGTATAAATTTGATCTCCTTTTTCAGTTATAATTATACTCCCCCATTACTACTCTTACTCTATCAAAAAGCTTATTAAAAAGGGAAAAAAAAGGTATCTATACTACATTTTAAGGTCTCAGTCTTAGTAAAAGATCATTCTTACTTTACATTGTTTTAAATTATTTTGTTATCATATTGCAAAGGAAACTTTTCTCATATTTTTACTCAAAATTTAAGTATATAAAATCTAAGATGCCTTTCATAACCTAATCTTTTATTTGATTGGAACCACCAGATATAATAAAGATCAATTTTTTCATGAAAAAACCAAATACGCGCGCGCGCGCACGCAAACATACTTTAGTGGGGATGAATTTCCCCCACGTAGTTGTGTTTTCATTCTTGTTAAGTATTTGAAAGCAATATAATATCATGCCAAGATTAATTTCGTCATCTTATAATGTGCTTAATTTATATTAGTTCAACATTCAATTATCTTTTACCATAGGTTTACTAAAAGGGATTAATATCCAGTTTTTAAGAAAAACGAAAAAAAATATATATATATATCAAATCCCTCAATCACATGCATTGCACATACACTATGCTAGTATCTTTCAAATATGATTTGCTTGGTCATGGCATGAAGCTGCCCAATATTCGTGTTATTTTACTTAGATTTGAGGACCTTTGATCCAGTTGCTTTGATGATTTTAGTAGGCAAGTGTTAGGAGATTTGATGTTCATTTGAAGATATTATGTTTTGGGGAAATTTTAAACCAATTAGAAAAAGGGAGAAAAAGGAGGAGATGGGTTGTTGTGTTGTGCTTGTTTATTAGGGATTCTACCTGTGTAGAAGGTTAGCCATTTTTCTTCGTTCTTTTTGTTAGACTTTATTTAGCATTGCTTCTTAAACCAATTTCTGCAAGATTTTTTTTTTTTTATCTAGTTTATTAGGAGGTCCATTGGCCATAGGAAGACTACAGTGACCAGCTGTGTAGCTCCCTCCACCTCATAATCCCCACTAGTTTCATCCAATAGTTTGAGCTTGAGACCTCCAATTTGGAAGTTTAAGCATGCCATTGGAATGTCATCCCAGGCCATATTAATACATAATTTAAAGCTTGAGTATGTTCAATATGTGTGATTATGCAAATGTGGACTATGTCAACTAATTCCATTGTATATTTTACTTTCTCTAAGCCAGCATCACAAAATGAAATGCAAAAATAGTTTTCATAAAAGCTACCAAAGTTTTCAGCCTCATATGTTTCCTTTTACATAACATGGGCCTCAGTGTAGTTGGTTCTTTGACATTGTAGCTTCGGAAAATGCTTGATCTTCTAGTGCATGCATCACAATGTCATTCGCCACATTGCCAATATCCAAACTGTCGTAAGGTGAAGGGGCTTTTCCGGCATGGGATACAATGCAAAATACGTGCATCTGGAGGTTGCTTTCTGTGTAAGAAAATGTGGTATCTCCTACAGCTTCATGCTCGGGCATGCAAAGAGTCCAAATGCCATGTACCACGTTGCAGGTTTATGCATTTTATTGGATACTTTGTTGGTCTAGCATTCTCCTTTTATCTCTCACTTTTTTGGTAGAATTCCAGTTTAAATTACTTTATTTTGGTCTATCCAGAGATCTAAAAGAGCATTTGAGGAGACTGCAGCAGCAGTCTGATTCACGGCGTAGGGCTGCTGTGATGGAGATGATGAGACAGAGGGCTGCTGAGGTTGCTGGCAATTCTGGGTCTACAATGTGAATAGAACATCGTTGCTTTTGTGGAGGCTTTCAGATAGGGAGGCATGTAGACAATAGTTTTGTGCTGCTTTGCTGGGTACTGCTCGAAACAAGGCAGTAACAGGAGAGGCAGCAAATGTAGGTGGGTCAGAGGGGATATAGCATCACGGTAGCATAGCATTTTTGTTTCTGATCACGCTGTTGGAAGAAAATTCTTTCATTCATGTCCCCTACGGCCTACGCTCCCCAGGAAGGAAGGAAACAAGTGAAATTCATTGACCAAGGCCGCCCAATTCATCAGCAGCAGCTAAGTATTTCCTTCGAAATATAGGAGTACTGGTGTGTGCCAGTCAGTGGCCTGATTTGGTGATTCTTTGATTTTATCCTCATTTCTGTATACCATGCTTGGTGGCGAGTGTACCATAATCGGTCTAAAACACAAAAGGAATGGTGGAAGAGAGGTTAGTTCTCTCACTTCTTAACGGTTTTCCTTTCTAGGGAATACTCGAGCCTCTCGTTTTTGTATACTGTCGTCCTGTTTGAAGAATGAAAATTGAAGATATAAGTAATATTCTTTTGACGGCGCGCCAATTCAATGGTCACGCTTCCATCGACAAGCCGAGTAATTTGTCTTTTTTCTCAAATTGTGTAGTTTTGAAAGAAAGATTATGATGGATAAAAAAGATGCGGTTGTATTGAGCTAAATTTTCTTGAAAAAATACCATGATGATTTGCTGGATAATTAGCGTATATTTCCATGTTACGACCGCTTGGGTGTCCAAATGAAACAATACATTCCCCGAGGTTTGAATAACTTGACTCGCTTATTAGAGCTCGTCTAATGAGACAAATGAGGGTGTCGTGGCCTCTAGGACAGAAAAAAATAAATAAATAAAGGCTGTTGTAGGCCTGTAGCCTCTACGACATATAAATAAATGAATAATAAAATCGGAACACTGAAATTTTGGACATTATTTGTGTGAGCCTCAAATAGCTGTGCAGAGACAGCAATTGTACATTCGAAATTCGGTTCAGGGCGAAACAGGATCGCTCGTCTCTGTGCCCCCCCTTTCTGTCCCAACATTTCCCAGCCACCAAAGTTTGACACGTGGACACAGCAGGGACACTGAATTTCTCTTTAAAAAAATGGTATCGCCATAGACGGGATAAGGAAAATTTTAGAGAAGTCTTGAACCGAATGATCTCTTGCTCTCTTTAATTTGGCCCAGAATCTGAAAACGAATGACTGAAAGCTGGAGTTGAGCGTCTCAGAGTACCATGATGCTAAATATTCTTCATGCCCAAAATTCAGCTCTTTTCAATAAAAGCTCGTTATTATATCTTGTAGCAGTCAATAGCCATAGAACTAAAAGCAGCAGCAAAGGCACCACCGTCTATCCCACAAAGTCCTGCGGCAGCTTGACCGTTACAAGCTTGTTTGCAGCCTGTGCAGTTTTAGCCTCAACCGCAGGCGCAATCGAGGCAGCAACCCCACAGGCGGAAACTCTATCCAACATACCCCAGATGCTCTCTGGTGAGTGCACATCAGCCAAGGATTGCAAAAGGGCTAGAATCCAGCATCCCAAGTCTAGGAAAGCAGAGTCATGCACCATCAAATGTGTCACCGCTTGCATTCGGGGTGGTGAAGGTTCCCCTGGAGAAGGCCCTCTAAATATCATAAGGTACTTCAATCTTCCCTCTCTCTCTCTCTTTCTTTTTTTTTTGGGGCGGAAATGCTCAGTCAACCTTAGATAGAAGTCATTAGTCATGTAGATACGATAGTGGTTCGCGCCACTTTGATACATCGGCCAAGGACTTCGTCGGGGCATGCAGCTTGCCCATAGCCTGTTCTGGTTCTATCGTGCTCCATTAAAAAAAGCTTGTAACATTTAATAGTTCAAAACTTGAATTTTTAAAATTAGAGGTCTTGAATTGGAATTCACTGTATGGCATAGTATATTAAATTTTAATATCATCTTATTTGTAAAAATTTATAATTAAATATAAAAATAACATATTTCAAATATAAAGTTCTTAATTATAAAATATTATATTATATAAAAAAAATTACTCAAACTCAAAAGTATAAACTATCAACGAAAACTTAGGGATAGATTACATATTAAACCTTTAACTACCAATTCACGTGCATTTTGGTTATTGAATGTTGCGATTCCTTTTGGGCACAAAAAAAAAAAAGGTTAATTGTCAGCGGCTACTAAGAAGATCATTCGTGCAAGTCAACATGTGATTCTTCTTAATTATGTGGATGTATGGTTTGAATCTTTACAACATCTCTATCATCCTTTTTTTTTTTTTTTTGGGTCAAAAACTTCTCCATCATCTTTGTGCAGACCTCCAGTTGTTTTCAAGCAAGGTTTTCGGAGCCGTCAGTACTGGTAATTAAATCTTTCACCTCTCTGCTTCTGAGTTTGGCTAGTTGTACCTGAAGGAGAGTTCGGGAATCTAATGGCACGGTGAGAAATAGGAACGAGTTGCATTAAATAGTTTCACTATGCACTAGTCATTGGCTCGTGAGTATGAGCATTAAATAATGCATTAGTGCTGCTTCTTTTGCCTCTCTAGCATTAATGTTAATTCTGAATTGTGTATATTTATCCACAATTCCTCGTGCCACGTTAAAACAGAAGAGGTCGTGTGGGATTTTTCATTGTCCCAAACCTACAAGGTTGACTGCCGTGAGACTGAGAGTGATTAGAGATGAACGTATAATAAACAATGTTAAATTAAATTTTTCTTTAATAAAAACATAAGGTACAGATAAAGGGTGTCTTACGTTCTTTTCAATATTTGATCAGTAGTGTAATTGACTCCGATTCAGCTACATTAGTTGGGGAGAGAGAGAGAGAGAGAGAGAGAGAGAGACAGTCATAATTTTGAATACCTTGGGATCCCCCCCTCCCTCTCCGCTCGGGATCAAATTGTTTCATATTATAGGCTCATTGCCTAGAGAGACTGTCAACTGAATATCTTAACTCCCCGAACTTCATTCATTAGCAAAAGCAAATAACTTATATTGGCGATAATTCATTTTTTTTCTTTTTAAATTTTCTTGTACAGTTTGGTAGAATGTTCAGATATCTGCAATATTATTGACGATGAAGAAAAGGGACCTTGAAGTATCGAAACTTGAAAATTTCATTGCGCACACGTATTTTAAAGAGGGAGCTAGACGGTATGCAAGGAAGATCTCACAAACAATTCACTAGTAGTTTGTTACTTTGTTTAGATTGGTCAAAATGTAAACAATTCAATTTTTGGAAGATTTTTGATTAATATTGTTGTTTGGTGTTACATTTATCTCCATCCTAGGTGGAGGCTACGTCACACGTCTTGTCTCCCTGCGTTTGCACATTATCTTTGTTTATTATCTTCTTTGTTTTACCCCTTGTCATTCCTCACTGGCTAAGTGTAATGCACGCGTAACTTGAGATGACTAACAAAGAATACAGATGCTGTCGGACTACATAAGCGAGGACGATACGAGATGGGCTCTGTGCCTTGGCCCATAGATAGGAGCAGTGGACCATAGGCCCAATGCTTTGGGTTTGTACGTCAAGGATGTTTGACCATTAAGAAACGAGAAACCGAGTAGTAATAGACGAAAAGAAAAAAGGAACTGAATAGGAAGAAGTATAATTTTGCCATTAGTTAGCTGATCGATTTTTCTTTTTTAGGATCTAAAAATTGAATAAAGGGAGGCTTATTAAAGGCTAGCTCATATGATATACTGCTTTGCATAGCATTACTATGTTCCAAAGTGCATGTATTGAACCTTCTTTTTTTTTTTTTTTTTTTCAACGAAATGGCATTTATTGGGACCTTGAAAACGGAAAAAAGCTATTATGAAGTTCAAAAAAATTAGGTAGACACATAAAGTATGTAAAAATTAATTTTAATTGTTAATTACAATTAATTTATTGTTTGATAAATGGCAAGTCAATTGACTTATCTTTTAATAAATGATAGGTCACCTACAATTAACAATTAAAATCAATATACATTTAATTTATACGCCTAATCTACACTTTTATATAATAAAACTTTATGAAGGTTTTTTTTTTTTTAGTTGGATTAGTATTTAGGAGTTAATGAGCGTTCATTTGCTTCCAAATGATCAACTTTCAAATGCTAGAAGGTTTTCTATATTGATGGTGAACGAGAGTGATTGTATGTTAATCATTAGTTGGATTAATATTTGTGGGTTGTTGAATGCTCAATTGCTTAAAGTGGTAGAACGAGGCACTTGATAGCCATTAACATATGGATATTGATTGTGGATAGGAGTGGACAACAACTATTTTCAATAGTTACATTCTTAAAATCTCTATCATCAAAGATATAATTAGTAGCCAGTACAACCTTCTTTAATGACGTTATAAAGCACCATCCCTATTTGTTTATTTCATGGACTAAAAAAAAAAAAAACAGATATAATTGGTAGCACTTTGACTGTTTGTGATTAATATATTCATGCTATTTTATGTTTTTGAAGCTATAACATGAATTAATCACTCTATTCATATATTTAGCAAAAAGTATCCAACGATGTGTTTACGACAACAATATCCAAAGAGTTTACTTTAAAGATAACGGTCGCGGGAGAATAAAAAAAAAAAAGACAGTACACATACAATGTAAATAGAAATACAAATAATCCACTCAGTCGAATCGGAAGTCCAAATCAAGGAGAATATCACACAAATGGAGCACACAAACCACGGGCATGACGTTCGTGCGTACGACATTCTTTAATTAGCCCACCAATTAATATGCATATGTATGCCAGCTGCTAGGGTGATGTAATTATGGCTTCAGATAGATAATCGTAAGTTAAGGGCCTGAAGAAGGTAGCTGCTTCAGTCTCCAAGAAATCCAACTGCCCTCTAAACAAGTGCGTATACACTATCCAATCGCCGTTCCCGGCCGGACTCGGCATCGGCATCACATATCCGGCGCTACCACCCCAGGGAAAATGGTAAGACCCCAAGAGTGGCGCACCCCATCCGAAATTCACTTTTGAAACCGGAAACCTTTGGCCCGAAGAGACCACAAGAGCCAGCCCATCATGGATTTCGTTGCAACATATCTTGGCCATAGCCGGCTCTGGCCGACGAGCCTCTACCCAGTCGATCAGGCCCAAGAAGTGCTCTTTTGTCACTGCATTTTCCAAGAAATCATGGACCTCGTTTGCCACCCAACTCAAAGGATTTTTAATCAGTTGGTCGACCCTGTTTCCGCCGTAGGGAATGGACAGCACGTTGCCAAAGTAAGCACCCATCAGTGTTGCTTTGCCCTCATGAATTTCATTGTCACTCAATCTATTCCTCCCATCCACAATTATTCCAATTTTCGTTATTGTCGAGCTACCACGGTCTGATTTGACCGCATATTTGGCTGCCATTTGCCATAAGAATGCACTGAATGATTCAAGTTTGCTCCTCTTGCAGTCGTCGGAGCTAGCAAGTGACTGCAGTCGATTCAACTCGTCGGACTTGAGATAATACATGCGACTTATGAGATGATTATCGGGGTCGGCTTGATGATGATGACGACCACCTTTTGGCACGGAGGAGATGGGCACGTACAAGCTGTCTAGTAACGGGTCAACGTAAACTGCTGGACGTCTGGGATTTAAAAGAGATCGCCTGAAACATGGCACCACCGAAATCGGTTTAGACCCGGCCATCTCTGCCCACGAAACAAGGAACATGTTGGCCGAGTAGGCGTCTGCTATTCGGTGATCAAAAGTGCACGCCACCACTAGCCCACCGCACTTGAGTTCCGTTACCTGCAGCCAGAAGAAAAATAAAATTAAGTTATAATCCAATTTGAATATTGTAGGAATAATATATATATATATATATGTTGAGAGGAATCTTTTTATTTCTTTCTCCTTTGTAGGCTGTAGAGTTATTATGATTTTTATTTTCCTTTGTACAGCGTTAACGAATTGATGCAACCCTTTTCAACAACAAGCACTACGGCCAGGAAGGCCTTAGCTTACACCGTGGAGACAAAACAAATCAGTACAACCCGTAGTAGCTAGTTGTACCTACATCGATGTCAAAAGCGCCGGCTCGCGTGGCAATACTCCAGCAAAAGGCCCCAGATACAGATACCTATACCTATCACCACCGTGACTGCGCTAACTGGTCCTCCTCGGCTTCACATCCACGCCACTAGATTGTGCCTGCTTGCGAGTTTCCATTTTTGCAAGAACATCTTCGTATAATTTAGTTACAAATATATATATATATATATATATTATAAGGTCAATTTAGTCACATGTAATACACATGAAGTAAAACAAAAAGAAATCGGGTGCCGTCAAGGGAACAAGCCCCCTTTTCCTTGGACAATAGCTCCCAATTATTTTTCAAAAATCCCTTTTTTGCAAAACAGAAAACAAAAATGTGACATCATGGCAGTGCCACTAATTTATCTATAAAAAAATTAATTTGATGCATTTAAAATATATATTAAATTAATTTAATATTATATATAAAAAATAAAAAAATTACGTCAAATTTAATTAAAATAAATAAATAATATATATATATAATTAAAATTGATGAACTTATTATATTAAAAAAATAAATGAGTATTATTATGTTAAAAAATAAATAAGTGTGACAAACATAGTAAATATAATAAAAAAATGATATAAGAGAACTTTGTCCTGTATTGGCTAGCCCTTTCCAATTCCTTTGTGTCTCTGCTAAAAAAATCCAACCGTAACCGAAGAAAATGTCTTCGGCTGCTTAAGAGTCAAAGTTTAACTTCTCCGCTGTGAAATATGGAACCAATGAATCTGGTGCAACAACGGTCAAATTAGCTCGATGGAGCATTGGACTACAATTCCAGGCTGCAAACATTGTCAAAGGAATTATCGCAATTGTGAATTATCAACAAAGCTCCCCTTTAAAATTTTGTGCCGCCGGAAGTCTCTCAGGATTTACCTAAAACGCTTACGTCAAGTATATCTGGTACAAAAAGGAAAAGAAGAAAAGGACACTTGACTTGTTTCGGATTTTTTTTTTTTTTTAAAAAAGGAAATAGAATTTTTTACTGATAGATATTCATCCGGCCGATCCTGATAAGAATGATGCTATACCTTTGAGTAGCACTCCAGAGTATATGAAATCACATGTAATGCGTATTAATCTCACTTAATTTAATTTAATTTATAAGCTCTCTTCGCTAAAATTGCCATTGTCTCATAAAATAGGGAAGGGGGTCAAATATGATAAGGGAAATATTAGCATGTGATTGTTGTATACGTATATTTGATGCCAATAGTAGTATACAAAGTACTTAATTAATTATATGGACTTAGATCTCATGGTCTCAATTGTCTACAAGACATAAAATTTACTAATATTTTAAAAAGAAAATTCAAATTGGGATCTGCAAAAAGTACAATCAATATTATAAAAGAAATTAAGTATTGTATGACTCAAATATTTTGTTAATATTGATTATTATAGTTATTAATGCATCATAACGGAAATTGGGATTTATACTATATGCTTAATGTTTTATAACATATGAAAGAGAGTTAATATTACAAAAGACATTAAACATTTATACAACTCTATGGACATTTTAACGTTGACCATATATAACTGCGAAGAAACAAAAAAAGAAAAAATAAATTGATTTATATAATTTTTTTGTTGTAGAACACAGACAAGTCCATGGGAATTTAGTATAAGAACGATTTCTCTTGTACAAATGAAACTAGAGGCCAATTTTTGTAGAGGCATTTATCCTATATTTTGTAAATTACTTTCCTAGAAGAGGCCTCTTCTAATTAACTTCTAAGTTAAATAAATTTTGGGGTTAAAAAAGAAAAAAGAAAAAAGAAAAAAAAAATCCTTGACGTCGCGGTCTACCTCTGCACCATCCACCGCATGCATGCACTGTTGGAGTCCGTCGTCCACATTTTAATTAGTGGTGATCCGCGGGCAAGAACATCGACATATGAATACTATAGATTATATATGATTAAAACAACGGATACTAGAATTAGCGGAATATGCAAATTGCAGCAATTAGATTTATTAACTACTTTGTCGATTAATATTTATATGCTTAGGAGTTAGGATGAAACCCCACGTCCAAAACATGGGCGAATAATTGAGAATCATTAATAATTTTCGCGGGAAAGGCGATTTTGGACCCTCCAGTTGAGAGGAGAGAGGGAGAGAGATCTACCACGATTCCACGAATACGATCAAGATCCAAGACGGTAAGTAGATAATAAATCGAGAGCGAGAAAGGGAGAGAGAGAGAGAGAAAGAGAGAGAGAGAGAGAGAGAGAGAGAGAGAGAGAGAGAGACCTGGACAGCAAGCACACCAGCCTTCTTCTTGGGCACGAGTTTGCCTTCAATGCTCTCGTCAGGGTTGTAAAAGTTGAGGTCTTTCATCTCAATATCTGCAAAAGCCTCATAAAAGTCCACGCCACGGTTGTTGCACAGTAGCTCCGGCTCACCTCCCGAGTTAGCCACAATCTCACCGGCAAAGGCGTAGTAATACACCAGAACTTGAGCCATGGCCCGCTTGAGAACACCTACCATGGACCCAAAGGTCATGGGTTCGTTAATAACGTTGTCCCCCAATTCCAATGGTTTTAGTTTTGGTTTTGGTTTGCTGTAACAAAGGAAGACACCCACGTCAAGCGGAGGAAGCAGCAAGTCTAAGTTGGATAGCGGTAGCCAATGTCCATGCAACGGCAGCACCGCTGCCACCACCTCCTTCCTGCTCACTCCCACCGTGAACGTCCCCGGCTCTCCTCCCGCACTCATATTAGCTTAACTTTCTTCTCTCTAATCAATTAGCCAGAATGACGCTAATAGTTAATATTACGTTAAATATTTATCTAGCCAGCGGGGTACTTGTATATGAGTTTAATACGATACGTTTGCTGGTTTATCGAGGCTCTACAGGTAGGGAGCTATGTATTGGCGAAAAACGTCTTCATCAGTATCTGGGGGTTGTTAGAACTTTTATTTTGAAAATGACTATTAGCCCGCGATGTTCAGCGTTCATGGATTAACCATTAAGTTCTACTTTTTAGACTCCTTCAAGGTGTACTCTATAGGCTCCTTCGGGCGGTACTCTATAGACTTCTGCGCCATAGAAAGGGTCATGGTTGGTTGTTCAACGATGGTGTGCGATTGATATATGCAATTAAGGTCATATATAAATTGTTTTTTAAATGTAAAATAGTTAGTAAGCTGTTAGCTAGATATAAGAAAGGAGTAAAATGCGCGAGTTTGGAAACACAGCTTGCGTTAAAAATTTATTAAAAAAAAAAAAAGACACAAAAATAGTAGTAATACACCAAAACCAAGTAAAGTAAAAGTGAAAGAATTCGTTGTAAATTGAAATTTGAGTCCCTTCCATGACATATGAAATGAGCCGCAGATCAATTTCATTTACTTGTTAATTTATAGTAGCACGGTAAATGACAGTAGAAAATAAGTTAGAAATAGTCTAACAAGATCTAAGTCGATATTAAATTTAATTATTGTTTTATAAAGGGCTCTTAGAAATTTAAGTCAATTAATTTTATGCATAAACCAAAAACCCCTTGTAAGAGAAATAATGTGTATCTATTCCCTCACAGTTATTCGAAATAACTAATATTTGTTAGTTTCTTACATGTATATTACGGAAAGTTACCTTTTAAATAATAATAATAATAATAATAAACTATCAATCGCAGAAATTTGAAGTCAATTAATTTTTATTTTTTTTTGGCTCCCAGAGCACAATATTTTTTTGAACGAAAATAAACCAAAAATTGGTGGATCGGCGCATGTATATATATAGCAGAGTCATCAATTAACGTGTAGCAATTAAATAAATAAAATGCATAAAATTGATCTTAATTAGTTGCCAAGTAAAGAAAACTAAGCCGCCGTTTGAAAGCATATATTAAAAAAATAATAATAATAAACTATCAATCGCACGATGACAAATGGGTCATGACGCCCCAGCCCGAAAAAGTTGGGTGATTGGGCTTTAACAGTTGTAAATTCTAAAGACCATCGACTCTATATATATATATATATAGATAGACTCATATATTTGCCAAGTAGAGTAGAGTCTCCTTCCCCCACCTCCAAATTCACTCACGTAACATAATATAGACTTGGATATTTTCTGTGGCACGACGAATATAGGCAGATTACCATGCCCATTGGCGGAGCTGAAGTCATAGCTATTTGGTGGAGTAGTGGCATTCGAATTTTGTTTTAGTTGTCTCCTCCGCCAAATTCACTCACATAACATAATATATAGACTTGTATATTTTCTGTAGCACGGCGAATATAGGCAGATTCCCATGCCCATTGGCCGAGCCGCAGTCTAGCTATTTGGTGGAGTGGTGGCGCCCGAATTTTGTTTTAGTTGGCCATGTGGCTTGAGTCGACGGACCAGAAAAATTGATGCAGTGTCGGCTTACTTAAGGTCAACATTCGTGTTGCTTTGATTATATATATATATATACATAGAGAGAGAGAGAGACAGGGAGAGAGTGGCTCGTGTTGCGATGGACCCTGTAAATCCCCGGATCCAAAATGATCATTTTAAGTAGAATAATAATTAGCAGCAAAAATAACACGT
The DNA here is from genome assembly GCA_019804595.1 of Bruguiera parviflora. Classification (NCBI taxonomy): domain Eukaryota; kingdom Viridiplantae; phylum Streptophyta; class Magnoliopsida; order Malpighiales; family Rhizophoraceae; genus Bruguiera; species Bruguiera parviflora. The sequence goes on from CM034060.1 coordinate 22,646, forward strand.
TCAAAATTTAAAGAAATAAAAATTTATATGGCTCAAATTTTAGTCTACGTCAAATCATATTTTACTATGAAATTAATAAAAAATTTACAAACTATACTCTTTATCCCTCACTACTTAAAACCTATATACACCCAATGTCTCTGTTCTGGGTATTTTCCACTCAAAGACGGCTACTTGTAAGCCTTTAAATCTGCCGACCATGAAATGAAATAATTAATTTTTTTAATCTGTTTTTGGGCACACCTAAGATATTATAAATGCCTGTAAGGATATAATTATTTCCCTTTTTTTTTTTTCAGCGCAGTCCGAGGCATTATAATGCTTCTTTTTTTTTTTCCCTCTAACTTGATTCAATAAAAGGCGAGCCTTTCAACAGCTTGACAGCTCTTTCTGCTCTAGTCTGTGAAATCAAACAATCGTGGTGATCAATTGAATGGAGGAAAGATCGGACATTAACTAATTATTGGAATAAAACAAAACTTATCGGTCATTAAAATGATCAGCCCAATTAATTTCTCCACAATTATATATACGTATTAAAAGAAAAAGGAAACGCTAAATTTCTAATCGGCAGACTGTTTCGATTCCAAGTGAATGCTGCAAGTTGGTAGCATAGTTATTAAATTTAACTCAGAACATCAACTCAGATTACTAAATCATTAGCTTAATCAATAAGTCAATAATTACCTTAATCGGGTCAATGTCTAGAGTTATTTTTTCCTTTATATCTTTTGCGGTAAAAATATATATAAAAAAAAAAACTGGATAATGAATAATTGGTTCATCAAACAGGTAAACCAAACCTTCTGATCTTCCTCTGTCGGTAGTGTGCCAAAAACAAGATGGCTTAAAAGCTGTAGAGAACCAAGACTAAATTTACTGAAACAGAAACAAAAAAATAACTTGAGTTAAGCAAAATAGAAGAATGATCATTAACAGCAGTTGTCGAGAAATCAGGAATGGATTTGATTATCTCATTCCTCTTATCATAAACAACCTTGCGTATCTCATTATACTTTTGTTCTACTTCCAAGACCTTGTCACTTGCCTCTTCATCAAGAAATTTAAATGTAACACAAGTAACGTAAAAAGAGTCGAGAAAGAACCAAAAGTGCAAGTAACCAGCAAGAATATCATATTTAAATGGCAATCTAATCAAAGTTTATTCCAGTGGCAATCTAATCTTTAATTATTCATATTATGACCGAAAATCTTAATTCTTTGATATTCTTTCCCAAGACCTATCAAATATACCAATTAATTTTGATTATTTTTATTTCTCAATAAAATAATAAACTTTAATTGATTTATTAAATTCTATGGTTATTTAGTTGAAACCACACAAGTCAAATTATTGCTTCCACCCCAAACTATATTCTTATGGAATTTGCTATTTGGATTCAACTGTGAAATTTTCTTTCCAATAATCTTTCTTAATTACAAATAACAGTGATTAATTATTCAAAAGTATTAAAATCAATAATATGAATAAAGAAATTCAATTAAAATAAAACTTAATTTGTAAGGTAACAATTTATATCAAAATACTCTAAAAAGTTAATTTAAATCGTATTTAAATATAAGAAATCATAAATAAAAGAAAAAAAAAAAACAGAACTATTGAATTAATCCTTTACACTCATACCGTGGGTCTTCTCCTTAAACTTTGGTTGATTTCTTCTCCACCTGTCTCTCGAATAAGCTTAAATTTCCTTCCTTAAATTTGTGTTGGAATTAGACGCAAAATAGGAAACAAAAGGTGGCAATTATGTGGAAGAATAAAATCCTGCTTATCCAGGGCTCAACGACACTGTAATATTATATTAGTTGCTAAACTTTCTCCCAATTAAATCTGACACGTTGAAACCTTCAAATACTTTGATTTTATCCTCTCATCCTTTATTCCTCAATTTTCTCCTTTCTTCATGCCTAAATTGCCCCATTTACAAATTATTTGTTTCCTCAACTCGCCTAATAAAAAGAAATACAATAATACTAAGTAAAATGAAACAGTTTCTCAAAAACAAAGTTATCATTTAAGTAAAAAGTATATTAATCTCTTGACAACCCAAGTCAGTGATAATCAATGCATTGTTAGTTGAAATTAATTACTTAAATTAAAGGTATATATGCTTCCTCCTATTTTTCCATTTCTATATATTCTCTTTTTTATTTTTTTTTCTAATAAGTAAAAAAAAAAATTAATAATTATATCAATTTTATACTTATAAATTAAAACTGAATCCATCCGTTCATACCTTCATTTCTATATATTCCTTTGCCCCCCTCTGGAGTTTTCTTAATATTCGAGCACATCATAGGACAGAACTATAATTATTTGAACTTGTCAGGCGTGAAACCTTTCCCTAATTTCTGAGATAAGTATCGTTTTAGTTACGAACCACTCATTTTGGTGGGAGGAGCAGCCATTGGAAGAGATACCTACTTCACTTTCTCAACAAAACCATGATTTTAGCATAGAACTATGGTTATTTTTGAAATTGGATAGATAGGAGTGTGAACTGACATCCGATACGTTGTTTAATCTGGTTACTTGAAGTTATAAATGGTTGAGCAGACAATTGCATTCAGATAAAGAAAACAGAGAGAGTGAAATTTCTGAAACTTACGAAGAAGTGATTGCCTCCAGAAGACACGTGTGAGAGTTTGAGCAGTGGGACTAGTTTTTCCATTGCATTTCCATGGAAAGTACAGAGGTTTACTTTAGGCAGGCTGAAGGGGAAAAATTATATATTTAATATTATTTTTTAAAAAATAAAATATATTTAAATTATAATAAATTTTTTTATAAAATAAAATAAAATATACTTTGTAATATTAAAATTAAATTTTCAAAAAATTTATGTATTATTTAAAAGTATTTTATTAAAAATAATATAATTTTATTTATTAATTAATAAAATATAAACTATATATATATAATTTAAAAATTATTTGATAAAAAAATATCTTTTAATATCATAAATATGATCCATTTAAAAATTATTTAGTTAAAAATATATTTTTTTATTATTAATAAATACCATTTTTTTTATAAAAAATATTTGTATAATTATTATAAAAAATTTAAAAATATATCTTATTTTTATTTTAAAAATATTGGAACAAAAGGGAAGAAAACAGTCACAACCGGAAGAAGGAAAAGGGCATACGTCGGTGGGCTTTCTCGATCGGGGGGGAGAATACACTTTGCAGAAAAGTTGATCACTTTGCGCTGGCAGGCTTTTGATCATCGACTCTTCCCCGCCTTCCCGGCCCACTCCTCTCTCAAATCTCGATCAGACATGGCTATCAGTGGTGACGCTGTCATGTCAACAGAAACGAAATGCAGACAGTCTCCTCCGATTACTGTTATGCCTTTTCTCTCCTATCCTATTGAATCCAACCAAAAACAAAAATTCCAGTTGAGCCGGCAACGCTTAAACTAGCATTATGATGATCAATGCCACGTTTGGTATTAAAGAAATCTAAATTTATGTCACATAGAGGTATTAACACGTTTCACTGAGAGTGTTTTATTGATATATATCTTTTTTTTAACTGACGTGACAGCATACACATATCATCTTTTATTTTTTTTAGATTATATTGAGAGTAAGGTTAAAACTATGGAATTCAGAGTTCAGCAGTGCTTTTGTACATGGATGTTGTGATGCCTCTTGCTGAGCCACCAGATTTCATAATGGTCAGAGGATGGATGGAACTACAGAATTGTTCGTCTCATTGGTACTGCTATATGGTAGTGTGGCTTTTTAACAGGGGATGATGTGACAATGGCTTCTGTGTTAGAGTGACGCAAGTTCCTTGCGTTTTTTGGGGCAACATTTTTTGTACGATTGTTAAAAGGGGCGTCTCTGATGTTTTCGTGTCTGCAGCTTTTTGGAATGCATTGGCAATTCTGGAGCCTCGTTTCTTTCGTCTGGTAGGTACAGGTATTTTCCTTGCTCTTGGCATCTAAAGCGTTACCTGTACTGATTTTTGATCCCTATTAATAAGAGAGTTGCAACTCAAAACAATGTAGCCCACAACAAAGCATTCAGCAATAAATCCATGAATAACAGACAAGCAGCTCTTCATCGTATTCTGACATCTTTGTGTGTTGTTGGGGCAGAACTTTTTCTTCCATATATGACTCCAAGCCGAAGTTTTGATCAACCCACATTTAGGCGTCAGCATGGCCTGTTATGAAGTCCCAGTACTACTAGTTCTCGATACAACAACAAAATTTTGTCAAAGAACCCACCTACGAAATTATGGTACAACAAGCATTTTCAACAAGATTCCACCGCATAATGTTCCCAAGCCCAAGAATAGCCCTTACTGCGAATTATAAAACCAGCACCAAAGATCATTACCCATCATACCCAGGCCTCAAGAGTAATCGAATCACTCAGACCATCAGAACAGTACCAGTAGCAACTACGAAAATCCAAACCGGCATCCACAACCTAGGTAGCATCAGACAACCGGTTCCTCATTTTGACCTGGTCAAAGTATATCAGGGTCAGTTCTATCTACGTACAAAGATACGATAGGACAGGTAACTGTTGTTGCAAATAAACTGGAAGAAAATCGATCCAATTTGAACTTGTGGTTAAAACAATTAATAATAATAGTTTGGAATACTGACGCACGATGGGGAAATTCTCTTCATGTATATGATTGTAACTTGCATTGTACCAAATGTTAGCCATCCTGGCTCCTGCTAAATTTTGAGATTTTATGATGACAAGAGAAAAAGGAAGTGAGGAATCAAGAGAGAATGCCTACATTCGTTTTCATCTTGACGAATTTTTTTTGCCATGTAGTATCTACCATGTTGCCAAATCTGACCACTACGATTGCATTGCAATATCGTTGCATTGAATTTGAATAAACACGACATTACCACACTCTCTTAGTTCAGTTACGTTTCCCGTTACCTTGCGCTACGTTAGATCTTGCCAAAAAGTGATGTCAGTGCATTGTATGTATCCTGTTTCATACGTTTTAAATGCAACCATTTGCTCTTGTTTAAATGTAATTTCTTCTCCACTGCATAACTCAAGCTGTTGGCTAGGCAAAAACCCTCCCCGCGGAGAAGAAAAAAACTATATGTGAAATCAAAAACAATTGAAAGCCTTATCCCCAAAGGATGCATGTCCTTGTCATTATCATTGTTCTAACTCTCCCTGCGGATTGTCCTGATCACATCTTTGAAACTATCACACGTCTTGACTGTCATGCACTCCTCCTTTGGTTCATCTCCCAGAGATCCATCCACTTCAACAGCAACTTCGATGCAATCTGCGTCCATCCATTTCTGTTTCCATTTTTAGGTTTGCTTTCCTCCGACTGTTTTATTTGCCGGCAACCCAGTGGTCCATTGGATCAATCTCCAGCCGCAACAGATACTTTATTGTCTCCACCAAATTTCATGCTCCGTAGCTGTAAGTTATAATGAAGGTATGCCAAGTCATTCAAATGTTGTTGTTCGATTCTATTTCTTCCACTCACAAGTAGCTTCTCAGCTAAGCACCTCTTCAGCCCATATCTTGAAGCACCATCACAGGTCTGGCTCAGAATTCTAATAGCAAATCTCTGCAACTCTGGACACTCTCTCCCGTAAATGGACCACCACTGAGCTGCATTTCAATTTACAGAATTCAAAGTTTATATTTTCAATTCATGATCACATTGAAAATGAAACTCAAATCTTATTCAGCAATCAAGGAAAGAAAGCTTAAAAGCTAGAATAGTCTCACTTGGACAAACGCTGGTTCTTTTGTCGATGGCACTCCCCTCTTCGAAAGCACCTTTAGCATTTCTATACTCATCAAGTTGCAAAGAAACTAGATCTTGAGTGCGTTGATCTTGTAACATACGAACAATGCAGCATAACAGGCCAAAAGCAACCTCGGGATCGAGAAAGAAATCAGTTGAATAAAAGAGACTTGGATTTAAATAATAACCTGCAGCATGTAGAGGGATATGGAGATATGTGTTCCAAATCTCATCAATTGCTGCCCAGACAGGAGCATACTGGGATTTTTTGTTTCTAAATTCATCTTTGATTGTCTCCTTTGCTTGATCCATGGTTTCATAAATAAAACCGAGTTGAGGTGTATCAACTTCGTTGACTAGGCTCAGAACACGTAGCAGCGGCACAGTTGCCTTCAAAGTCATCTCAGCTCCAGTCCAGAAATCATGGCCTCTCACCAAATTAGTCACTTCTTTTCCCTCCAGAGTGAAAGCCCAGACTGAGCTCTTCCACTCACATGATGCAAACATGTCCTTCAAGTTCTTCTTTTCTGACATGATGTTCTCCAAGGTCAAGAATGGCGCAGCCAACTTGAACTTCGAAGGCTTGATTAAATCATAGCCATGAATATAATTTCTCACAAGCTCCACAACTCCTGTATCTCCATAAATGAACTTGGCGATAAATTTGGCCTTGTCCAGTGTATCTCTGATTGACTTCATCATCCCAATCCTTTCAAGCATTAGTTCAATACAATGAGATGCACTCACACTCCAGAACACTGTCCTACATCTTTCCATAAATTGCTTCCCAACAGCACCTGCCCAGCCTGTAGAAGAAAATGAAATAATTTGAACTACATTCTCAACTCCAACCTCCTTGATAACTCCTTCCAGTAACATCTGTAAGGCATCTAAATCATTGACAATATCCGAAACATCGGCTGAGTGAAGATAGATTGGGTTCTCAGGGCATTGCACAAGAAAACTAACCAGGTTTCTACCTTTCTCATCAACCCATCCATCCAGCAAAACTGTACACCCAGTGCTTGGCCATGAATCTTTAATCTTTTTCACATGTTCTTGCATCTCTTTCAGTTCATCTTGGAGGATCCAACCTTTCAGCTCCTGAATAGTGGGAATCTTACGCTTCCCCTGACCATTACCAAGGGTAGCATTTAGCATCATGTGGAAGCTAGGAGAGTTGGTGGTGCTGAAGTCAATGCCCGTTTCATAGAAAAATCTGCCAATGCATTTTAGGACTTGCCTTGTTGACAGATCTCTTGGTTCACTATTCAGGGCTGTCTTTGAATATAATTTTTTATCACGCCGAGAGCCAGGGAGAGATTCTGTCATGCAGTCAACTACAAGGAAATCCTTTTCTACATAATTGTCAATCCCATGACCAGTACTTTGATCGGCTTCATGCTTGATATGCTTGACATCATTTGAGTTGGGAGATCGATTTCTCTTCCAAGGAAGATTTGGGGGACTCAGCTTCCCAACTTCCTTGGAAAGACTTTGATTTCTAGCTTCCAGTAAACAGTCTCTAAATTCCCCCTTAACACAATCAGGAACCTTTTCACAAGGCACTACATCTTTCCTTATACCTCCTAAGTGGCACTTGAGACGGAAGAATCCACTCATAACTTTATCACAATAGTTGCATTGAACTCTAATATTCTTCCCATCAAGGGCAGTACCATGATCTTTAACGTTAATAGAAGCAGCACCAGTAGTCATAATTCTGCATCAAGAATAAACACTTAGGTCCTAAACTCGTCCAATGTTTGCTTCCAGGCCAAAGTCTTGGTCTGGCTCCAACGCATGTGGAACAGGTGTGTTTCTGCCAAGATTAGCAGAATCTAAAGTAAACCCCAAAGGGGTATTTTTGGGCCATGCCTGGGAGAGTCACGGTACTACCTGAAGAAAAAGAGGAGAAAAAAAAGAGGAAGAAGAACAGGAAGAAAGAAAGGAAAGGCACGACTTGATTCTATACTTTATACATGCACAACGGTCAGGTTAGAGGTTGATCAATTCGAGCTCACTGCGTAGAATTTAATCTCGGTCAGGGGGTTTAGTCGTTTGGGCAATGACATGAGAAAGCAAAAGGCAGGAAGATACCACAAACACAAGATATTAAGTACACAAATAATCAATTTATTAGGGATTGAACATACCCCATGCTGTTTCATCAGATACATGCAAATAAAACTATCTATCGTCAGCTCCGGAATTGGGGCAAAGTTTCAACCTTTAACATCGTATCAAGTATGTATATTGAAATGAAATCACGACTTGGCCTTTTTCCGGATGGACGATCGGTAGGATTCGAAGAAACTTGGCATTCGGTGATGATGGGTATCGTAAAATACCCCTCTCTCCCTCTCTCTCTCTCTCGCTCTCTCTCTCTCTCTCTCTCTCTCTCACACACACACACACACACACAGTGCAGAGGAAAAGGAAGAGAGAGGAGAAAGAGAGAAAGGGGACGACGATTCAAGTAGTAGAATATAAGAAAGAAAGATTGTACGTACCCACTGAAGACGAAAGCTCCCCTGACGAATAATGAGATTGGAATTGAAGGCTGGAGACTTGTTGGAGCTGACGACGACACTAAATGTAATCAAACAACAACCACATAAGAACAGAATCAATTAATAAATAATTAAGCTAAGCTATGTAAACAAGAAGTCCCTCCTTAAACTTTAATATATGCGTCTGTCTGTCTGTGTCGAGACGCTGTCTTCACTCCCCTTTTCTTCTCTCGACTCTCTCTCCATGTCGATCAGTGTGTCTGTGTGCGCGTGTGCGTTTGCATTTTCAACTGACTTAATTTTCGTACTGGCGACACATGCTTTAATCTCTGTGTATGCATGGCCTCCCAGTTTACAATACTCAAAATATGATGTACAGACGCAATCACCAGTCACAACACAATCCAAGCGCTTTACCTTTCCAGCTGTCCTTCCCTAGTTACTGTTAGTGGTGTCCAGGCGCGTAAGTGGCGCGTGCAGTTCAGTTAAAGCTTCTTCTTTCTGGGGCAGCGGTGGTGGTGGGTAGGTAGGTAGGTAGGCAGGCAGGCAGGAGACTGGTAATGGGGGCGAGATGGGCTCTCCGCCAAATCTGAAAGAAGGGGGGGTGTTTTGTCAAGTTTGACAATGGCCAACAGTTGGTCAAATTATTGTGTCCGCAATTTTTTATACATCAAATGTTACTTACGTCACGTGCCACTGGCACAATACAACGAACAACATAAATTGTCAAACAGTTTAAAAATTCGCAGACAAAATAAAAATTGAGAACTCATAATTTAAGTTGTAAAGTTCGTGACCTAAGACTGTACTCAACTTTTACAATGTGCATAATTGCATGCAATAGGGAGGACCAATTGCCATGTAAAAGGACAGAGCAAACTTAATTTATCCAAAAACAGCACAGAGGTAAAGATAAACCCAATCTACCAACGTGACAATGCCCTTTTTCTTTTCCCCCATGTGTTATAAACATGGATGAACATCTCCAGCACAATTTACCAACTACCAATTTACTACTTCTCTTTACAAGGGATTTACAATTCGCAGAGCCCAGAGGTCATCTACGATTTTACGAACAACAGACAAAATAGCCCACAATACATGGTCTTGGAATGGAGACCATAAATAAAAGTATATCATCGATCTTCAGCTAGCCAACGAACCCATCCCCAATTCCAGCCTCATTTTTGGTTCAACTTTCAAGTAGCTGATTCTGGTTTTCCCTTCATCACACGTCCTCTTGTCGTGCCCTTGTTGCTCGCATTCGGTGCTATCACTCGGTTTATGCTTTGTGGAAGGTAAGGGTGATGGCGAATCAGTTTTAAATTCGGCGGGTTGGGGGCTTGAGTCAGCAGCTGCTGGGGATTTCAGTAGCACTGGCTGCTCTGGCGACGAATTGGTCAGCAAAGACGAGCTGTTGAGATAAAGCAAGGCCACGCCAGCTTTCTGCTGTTCCTCCAACATCTGTTGCGAGTACCTCGCGTGTTTCTCTATCCGTAACCGGGCTCTATGTACCCACGCATGCACGAAGACAATCAGCACATTAGATATGCAAATTAAGATCCCACGCCTCCACTCACCCCCGCCAAAACCGAGAAACCAAAAAAAAGGAACATAATGATCTCGGCAGAGTTTGCCAACACACACACACACACACACACACCAAGTGAGAAAGACCATTATATAAAACAAAACCTGTACTCGTGGAGAGACAACCATTACACCATTAAACATTAAACACGAGAAAAAATCACGCACAAAACCAAACGCTGGTCCAAGATATAAGGCTCCTATCTACATTATCTTATTTAAGAAAAAACAAGCAGCTCAGCACTTCTCTGTTGGGAATTACTGATTCAAAATGCCGTTCGTTAATGTTAATGTGTAAGACGCAACTCAAGCTGTTTCCTGATTTTCCATTCGAAAAGCATACGTGGACGGGGAGAAAATGACAGGAGGGTGCTTGGTCGCGGGAGGGTATTACATGTATTTGATTCTCTTAAAAAATTTAAAATTTCAATTAAATGTGTAATAAGACTAATAAAATGTACAAATAAGTTATTAAACATTGTAATTAACAACTTGTTATACATCTTATTATATTTAATTAATTTTGTTGCACATTTATTAAATTATGGTGGATTTCTCAAATTTTAAAAGAATAAAAAGTATGTGAAAATTTTAAAGAAAATTATTAGATATGCAATAAAATTAAATAAATATATAATAAATTATTAAGAATATAATTAATAACTCGATGTATATTTGGTTAATTTCGTTGACCATTTATTGAATTTCAGTGAATAACTTAAATTTCAAAACAAACAAATCTAAATAATACATCTAAACCCATTATTGCCACGTCGATCCTTCCCTTTTCTGCTTATTTTTTCCCGTCCATCTAATCAAACTCTCTTCCATGTGCTGAGCCTCGCTGATTTAATTTGTCAGAGAAGGTCTATGATCTGCTAGACCGCAGTTAGGCCCAATTGGTTAGCCCAAGGGCGTAACACAGATGAATGGGGATGAGATGGGAGTAATGTAAGACTGCATGGTCCCGTCGGGCGCATCCGATAAATTGGAACGATAATATTAGACTGCATGTGTCAACACTACACTCCATAAGCTTTTGGGGGGAGGGGGGAGGGGGGGAGGGGGGAATGTGGGGTGGGGCGCCGTGTGGACTGGAGAGTGCGGACTTTGGGGTTGGCTTTTGGGGGGGGGGTGCGTCCGAAATTTCGAAGAAAGAAAAGAGAATAGCGGAAAAGAAACAGAAAAGAAGAGAATAATTTGGTTTTATTATTATTATTATTATTATTATACCGTATTTCTTGTACAGTGGATGACATATTTTCTAAGAGGATTATTGAGCGGCTACACACATGAATGTAGCAGTTATAGTAAGAACAATTAATTAAGACAATAACATCCCAACTATTACTCGGTTAAAATTTGGCTAGCAATCCTCTAAAAGAAGATAAACAACAGGTAAATCATTAGATTAGTGCTCCATTAATTGTTGAGAATCCAACCACTTAAACAAGAGTTTCGACTTTTGTGGGGTCGTATCCCCTTGAGCAAATATAATGGCATTCGTCAATTCTTTATATTTCAATCTCTTTCATCACAAGAGAGTTAATAGAAAATCAAGGAACTGGCAATCAATTAATTAATTAATTAACTCGTTAAAAGTGAATATCTAACAACTGGGCATTAAATATACTTATCCTTAAAAAAAGGGGGGGCCGATAAACAGTAAACTCTCTTTTGTTTATTGTAAGGTTTCGTCAAAGGTATATTGCTAAATTAAGTTGGGGCAACAAGGTTGAGTTAACAGTACGGTACACTGTTGGAGTTGGGGGAAGGGGGCCGGGGGGCAGTGGTATCATGTTATTTCTTGTCACAGTTGGCCAAACACAAGCACCGCCAGCACCAACAGCACCAGCAGTAATAAACTTAGCTCGATTAAAGCAAACCGTATATGACAGAAATAAACGTACGAATTAAAAAGAAGATGAACAGTTTGGACTGTAAATAAAAAAAAGGTGAAGATGTGGCGATGCTTTGTTTTGGGGGTGTCCATAAGTCAAGTATAACAGAGGCAAGCATAGCATAATTATGTAATTAAATTGTTAAAGCTTGCCCGTCAATTTTGTAGTTGTGTGTTGTTTTCCGCAAGTGCTAAATGTGGGGAAATTTGCAAATGCGCCTTTTTTGGTTGGATGGGGTGAGTGGGCAACTTTGCATGGATGTTATCAGTTTGCATGAAATAATTAAGCGAATTCTTGACCTCGGAGGAATCTCCTTTCTTTTCATTATTGTTAATAGCTAAATCAAAAGGAAAATAAAATGTATTACAATGTAGAAGATAGGAGAGGCGAAGAGCTCGTCTCTAACTCCATTTCTCCAAGCAGCATGAAAATTACTAGCTAGCTTGCTTTGACGACTCACCTCCACTCCACCCAATTCATATATATATATATAAGAGAATAGAACAATTGTTTCGGGGAATATAATACGATATAATCATCGCAGCAAGCAAAGCAATTGGGGGATATAAAGTGAAGCCGGCAGATGGTCCAGTCAAACCACAGCAACAGCAACTAAAAAGGCCTTTTTTGTTCCACAGTTTTGGAATGATGCATGTTAATGCTTACCTTTTTTTTTTAAATCTAGTCCAACTTATAATTTTTGTTTCTTCTTTGCAGTTTGTATTTAGTTAATTCGATTATCTTTAGAAGAATCAAATTAAAAAATCTGTGTAATTGAGCATCGCATGGAGGAGCTATAACTATAAGCAGCCAGTGCGGCTCCTCCACCAGCAAATTAAAGGATGGTTCCTTGGTTAGTCTATTATATACATATGTAGTTTGTTTTGCGTTTAAGGAGATGTGATATGATATCACATGGCAATTCAAATAACTAGGAGTTGAGGAAGGGGGCAAGGGCACCACACTAGCTAGTGACCTGGTGTGAGTGATCCCTTTTCAGATTTTCCTTGGTTAGTTTATTATATATGTATATATATGTGCCAGCAGCAAGAATACATCACTAATAATCACCATTCAACTCTGTGTGTTTCTGTATTAAAACTTAATATATGATCAATTCTTATAACTAGTTTTTGGGTAAAAAGATTCTTTAACATGGTATAAGAGGTATCCTCTGGCCTGCACTCCTCGCTTGGTGGCTTTTAGGTAGAATGTATATATACACATACATAGTGAACTGAAATGAAATGCGCATGTTGAGTGAAGGAATTAATAGACGGCAGAAGGAAATGTGAACGGAGGTGAAAGGGCGACGACAAGGTACACGGTGGATCAAGTTTTGACGGGGATGGGTTTTGGGAAATTCCAATACCTGGCTCTGCTCTACGCTGGAATGGGCTGGATTTCGGAGGCCCTGGAAATGATGCTTCTCTCCTTTGTCGGGCCGGCCGTTGAAGCCCGAATGGCATCTCACCCCTCACCAAGAGACCCTTATTACCAGCGTCGTTTCTGCTGGTATGCTACTTGGCGCCTACTCCTGGGGGGTCGTTTCTGACCGTCTTGGAAGAAGGTGCGTGTTGTTAGTTGTTAGTTGTCTATGTTGTTTTTTAAGTGTACATTAGCGTTACATACACGAATCAATCAGTTTGTGTTATTTAATTGATTAAAAAAGCTATAACTAACGGAAAATTGCAGGAAATACGTGTGAAACGAATGAATGCAGGAGAAGACTGTCGGGGACAGCAAGAGTAACATCTGGAGCTTGGGGTGCTGAGTGCCCTTGCGCCCAACTCTGCAGGGTTGCTCATTTGCCGTTGTTTAGTTGGGCTTGGCCTTGGAGGACGTGGCCCTGTACACTTCGCCCGGTTTTGGGAGTTTGCGCCTGCTCCTAAGATAGGCATTTGGATGGTTGTTTTCTCTTCCTTATCTGGACTATTGGCGCTATTTTTGAAGTTGGGTTGGCCTGGGTAAGTACGCACCATGTATAATTTTATTTATATACCAAGCAGTGCATATTTATTCATCAAGTCCCATTCTTAATTACTGAAACTATATAGCGTCCCACATTCACACTCGGAATGAGAGACGCCTACCTAGCTTGTTATTAATCGTCACGATTCTCTCCTCCTGTTATATATATGTTTATGTTTATGCTCATGTTCATTATACACGTATTGGCATTTTGTGCCTTTCTCTTGCAGATAATTATGCCAAGGCTGACTTGGAGGTGGGTATTTGGCATACCTGCAGTGCCTTCATTTCTTCTCCTGGTATTTTATGCCCTGACGCCCAAGTCACCCGGGTACTTGTGCTGCGTCTTATTGCAGCATCTTATTGCTGGTGTGCTGCAATAAGATGAGACCTGGTGTGCTGCATCTTATTGCAAAAAGGTAGAAAAGACGAGTCTCTTAAAATTCCTGGTGTGCTGCATCTTATTGCTGCCGTTGGTAGTCCATCAATCTGGACGGATAACAGCAGCTCTTCTCTTTGGAGATCGAACACGCATCGCCTCCTCCTGAGGTATAAGTTTGGTGGATGGATTTCCTTTGCACCATATGCCATTGATCTGATGACCGACCTCCATCCATTATAATTGTTTGGTTCATTCAGTGATTTTTATATGTGGATAATGCTAGAGATATACCCAACGTCATTCAGAACAACAGGGGTTGGAGTAGCAAGCGCAATGGGGAAAATGGGAGGGAATGGTGTGCCCCCTGGTGGCAGTGAGTGTGGTGCAAGGATGCCAGCAGGCTGCATCCATTGGCATTTTCGTGGGGCGTAATTTTCGCAGCTGGCATCTCTGCGTCTTTCTGTTCCAATTTGAAACCAAGGGTCGTGAATTGAAGGACACACTATCTGGCACCAAAATTCAAAACCAAATGCTTTGAACCTGAACCTGAAAGAAACATATATGTGCCGTACGTGGATTTTAGTAGGAAATATTAATTAATATCCGCTCACACGAGTATTCTCTACAATACATGACGACGACAGACAGACACAGACATATGGTTTGCCACTAGTTATGAACTTTTGTCTTGCGCCTGTTGCTCGATAATTTCTATAGATTTGCCTTTCGGCCTCACACCACTTTGATTCCAACTTCTGGGGCCTCTTGCGTCTCGACGACCTCTCCTACAAACTCGTATCGTGCAACTCTTCTTTTGCCTCCGACTGTTCCACGGTCTTTGCGGCGCGTAACATTTCCATTTCCAGTGGAATATGTGAGACTTTTGGACGTTGTGTGCCAAAAAACACAAAAAAAAAACAAAAAACAAAGGATTTGGGACGCTTGAACAGCTAGCCAGGCCTGTTTCACTACGAGTCTGTCTCATGGCCACTATTCATGAATTGGGTTCGATGCAAACGCCTGCCGTGTTGATTCGCGTACTTAATTACAATGGATGAAAATGTTTTTCATGTTTTTTGCTCAAATGGCCCAACATCAATAGTGATCCGTTGGTCCTGCTTAAGTACTCGCAAATATGGGCCCAAATCAATTCCCCCGGTTCGTACCAACCGTCTAACTATATATTGACAGAATGACGGTAAGACTGGTAAAATTTTACAGCCCGTATGAAAGACTAGTGTGATACCTTTTCACCAGCCACCCGCTCGCTCTATGAGCGGGCTCGGACTATCTTCAGCGAAAAAAATCTTTTATTCAATATTCAATTATAATTTTACAAACTGTGCGTCACATCCATTGAAAATACATTTGAGGAAGTAGTGTTTATATTAATTTTAACATGTTTGCAGTACAGATACTCTAATCAGGAGAGGAGAGGAGAAAATAATGTTATTTGAATTAATAATATTTAAGTAAGAATAATTTAAAATAATTATATTTTACATTAAAATAAATTTATAATAAAATAAAAAATTATTGAGTCGATTTAAATTTAATTTAAAATTAATATTTCTGTAATTATTGTCATATATAATAGAATGATTTAACCCACAAAATTTAAGTGAGTGAGTGAAAACTTATCATAAATAGTCAACATTATTTTTTTTTGTGTTGCTTGTTCCTTTTTTTCTTTTTCTTTTTTTTAGCGATAATATATCCTTTGTAGAGGTATATTTCGAAACAGCAATATATTATGTAAAGTCTAACCACTTGTTACGTGCATAGACTTCTACCCTAAATGTCTCATATTTATAGTTGATAGTAATATGTATCATATTCGTACCCTTAATAATAATATTATTCCTTCCTTTACCATGCATATTTGACAACCTTCTTTTTCAAAACCCATTGCATAATAAGTTAATAGCATGTGTGTGTCACTCCGTGACATGGGCGTAGAACTGGAGAGGAGACACAACACTGCGAGAGGATATGCTCCTCCAAGAATCAAAACCAATCAACTGCACCTCACCTAATTCCAGTTCTTCCTCTTTATTTTTCTCAACTGCTTGCGAAAAAGGAAAGGTTGGATTGGACCCTTGCATTTGCGTAACTGATCAAACAAAGAGTAACGCATTTATCATATTTGGACTCAAGACGCCTGCTTATTCTAGTTCACATTTTGGGGTCTGTACCATAATAAGCCTACCAGCTTCTGACCCAAAAAAATTATTTTAAGGGGGGAAAAAAAAAAAAAGAAGAACATTTTCTACTTCCGTCTTTAAACACAAAGGCAGCTGCTGACCGTTCTCTTTTATTTTCATTCTATTTATTAACTAATCTAGAATTACTTGGTCTTTCGGGCATGATGTAACAACCCATAAGCGGATGGAAATAACAATAATAAGAAGAAATTAATGCTAAATGAAATATCGTATTACGTTACATTGTATGGTCCTTTTTCTTTTTCGCCCGTTTATATTTGCGGTAGCCCTTTTAATTAACTATTAAGAGGGGAAACGAATTAATTACCTATGCTTAGCCGTAACCTCCACATCTGTTCTGTGGTTTAAGGGAACCTTCGTCTTTTGCCTTTTTTCCCAACCGGGTCGATCGGATGAGATGCAATCATATTAAAAAGTAAATCATAGGGCATTAGTTCATTCAATGCGTGGTTGAGACTGTGTCACGAACTCAAACCCTAAACTTGATACTACAAATAATCTCATACTTGAACTACACTTGTTTAGATTTCAGTTGGCAATCGATTTCAAGCAATTAGTATCGTCATAAAACTAAAGAAGAGACAAACAAAAATCAATTACTTTTAAGCAGTTTATATATTAAGGCTGTACTCCTCTCTCCCATATGTTTGACCCAACTCTGTTTCATTACCGTTGCAAACTTGCAATGCAATTCGCATATATTATATTAGTCGAATTACTTATAAATGCATGTTGTGTCACGACTCATACAATTTTGTGTTAAAAAAAAAAACGTATGTATTGTAGCATTTTTCATTAAATTTACGTAAACTAAAAAAAAAAAAAGTATTTGCGCGTAATTAATTACTTGTGGGATCGCCCTTCCAAGTGAAAGAACGACAAAGAGGGGAGAGTCCAGGAGGGGTGCCGAGAGCCAGCCCCATTCCCATCCAATCCATCATGTGACCAGAGGTCCGACCATGGTCGTCTCACGTGCGTTTCTGAGTTCCCCGAGTGATCATCTTTCACCCACCCATACGAAACAGATAAAAAGAACCACAGATTCAGGAAACATTTTTTTTTTTTCTTTAATGAAAAAATGTAGTAACGAATGGCTAATGAATGGGAAGGCCCGGAGTCTGGAGGGTAAAAAGAAACTAATAAAGGTGGCAGCCATTGGCAGAGTCGGTGCTCTCTGCCTCTACTCTCTCTCTCTCTCTCTCTCTCTCGTTTTGTCTCTCTGTCCTTCCTTATGGTGTCTTTTCTAGTTTTAGAGATATTTCTCAGACCCACAGGCCCATTACTTACTAGCAGTAGTCCTGCATCTACAAGAGTTCTCCTCATGATCAAGGTCCGCTACCACACTTTTCTAATTTCCACATTTTCTCTCTTAAGCTTTCACTAAAAATTTGAGAGAGAAGGAAGAAAAAAAAAAAGTTTAATATTTTCCTCTGTTCCATTGCTGCACCTCCAAGAGCCCCTATATTCAACACAGTACTCGCGGCTAGTTTGACTAATCAAGGTACATTTACATTCTAAGCCTCTTTTGTATAAAGCCGCGTAATGCTACACATAAAAGAGCAAAGAATGAAGGGGGCACTACCTGATTCTTCGAGTTAGTTCGAGTAGTTGTTGACTCCTTTAAGCAATGGAAATAATAACGCACTAAGCCAGGTAGCTCTTGCAGCATCCTTGAAAAGATTTATATATCTTAACTTACTCAAGTCCTACTTCATTCACCTGGATTACTTCTTCACTTCAAGTTGGATGTCGGGGACAGAATTCATTCTGTGTGTTTATTGCACTAGATCTGTTGGCTGAATGCCAAAAAGAGACACGTTTTCATTACCCTGGTGTTCATTACTGAAAATGTACAAGGAATGACAGGTTTCTTTTTTCAGTTCCTTTTCTTTTTGTACATAATCATGGGGAATGAAACATAACTAAGGATCTTAGCTACTTGAGACACACACTGAAAGGGTTTCATATGCATGACTTTAAATCCGCGTACTTGGCTTGTGTAATTTCTTACTTTGGTATTTATATATTTCGTTTTTTAGTGCCATTTTCATTTTTCCTTGTGCATCTTCGACGAATTTAAAGAAGGATGTTGGCCGTGATACTGACCCCTTTTTGTTTTTTTGACCCAATGGAAGCTGTAATATTGATCCTGCACCTTCATTGGTTTCCTTTTGCAGAAGATTGTGCTTTTTCATCAAGAGGTTTCACTGGAAGTGCCTGCTCTTTGTTCTGTAACTTTGTTCTGTTTGATGTTTTATGACGTTCTTTCATTCTTTATTCGTTGTTTCAGTTCCATTGAGCAAATGGTGAATTATAGATCATCAACTTCAGGTTTACTGTTTGATTCCCCTTTGCGCTTTGTACTCCTCTAGTAGACACTGTTCTTGGCTTTTCTGTATCTCCCCCATTAATTTGGTGATTCAAGTTTATCCAAGAGCCAAGGAGTAGATGAAAAGGTTGTGTTTAAGTCTTCCAACCCTTTGATTTCTGCTGTTGTGCCCCACCTGTTGAATTCGTGCACTATTTTACAATTTCTAGTTTTGAAAGCCATCATTTTTTTCCTACTCATCTCTGCTATCCTTAGTTTAAATTAGAAAAATAAAAAAATGCAGAAGCCACCGCAAGCCATTGACTTTGCTCTAAAGGAGACCTCCCCAAAAATTGGTGTTGGAGCTATCACAGCCGATAAGCTCGCCTGCACCTATGATCTTGTTGAGCAAATGCAATATCTCTATGTTCGAGTGGTGAAAGCCAGGGATTTGCCTGGGAAAGATGTCACCGGCAGTTGTGATCCTTATATTGAAGTAAAGTTTGGGAACTATAAGGGAACCACCAAGCATTTTAAGAAGAGTTTCAATCCTGTATGGAATCAGGTATTTGCTTGCTCAAAAGACACAATCCAAGCTTCGGTTTTGGAGGTTTTTGTTAAGGACAAGGATGCTGTTTTAGATGATTTGATTGGTAAGATCATGTTTGATCTCAATGAAATCCCAAAACGAATTCCACCAGACAGCCCTTTGGCTCCACAGTGGTACAGATTGGAAGATCGTAAAGGAGATAGGGTTAAGGGGGAGCTAATGCTGGCAGTTTGGATGGGAACTCAGGCAGATGAGGCATTCCCAGATGCTTGGCCTTCAGATGCAGCAACTGTTGGTCCTGACGGAATTGCAAACATCCGATCTAAAGTATATCTTTCACCAAAGCTTTGGTATGTCAGAGTCAATGTGATTGAAGCTCAGGATTTGCAACCAAGTGATAAAAGCAGGTTTCCTAATGCTTCTGTTAAGGTTGCCCTGGGAAATCAGGCATTGAGAACCAGGACATCGCAAAGCAAGAGTATTAATCCAATGTGGAATGAGGACTTAATCTTTGTAGTTGCAGAACCTTTCGAGGAGCCTTTGATTTTGACAGTGGAAGATAGAGCTGGACCAAGCAAAGATGAAATTTTGGGGAAGTGTGCAATTCCTTTACAACTTGTGCAGAGGAGATTAGACCACAAGCCGGTTAACAACAGGTGGTACAATCTTGAAAAGCATGTGATTGGAGAAGTGGAGCAGAAAAAGGAGATTAAGTTTGCCAGTAGGATTCATTTGAGGGTTTGTTTGGAGGGTGGGTATCATGTTTTGGATGAATCTACAAATTGCAGCAGTGATCTTAGGCCAACAGCAAAACAGTTACGGAGGCCTAGCATTGGAATCTTGGAAGTGGGGATCTTAAGTGCCATGGGACTGATGCCTGTGAAGAACAAGGACGGACAAGGAACAACAGATGCCTATTGCGTGGCAAAGTACGGACAGAAATGGGTTCGAACGAGGACAATCGTTGACAGCTTTGGTCCAAAATGGAACGAACAGTACACTTGGGAGGTTTTTGACCCATGTACTGTTATTACAATAGGGGTTTATGATAACAGTCATATACATGGGGGTGGTGGAGGTGCGAAAGACTCAAGCATTGGGAAAGTGAGGATTCGGCTGTCAACCCTTGAAACAGATGGAGTTTACACCCATTCATATCCTCTTTTAGTCTTGCACTCTTCTGGAGTGAAAAAGATGGGCGAAATTCAGTTGGCTGTGAGGTTCACTTGCTCATCATTGATTGATATGTTGCACATGTATTCACATCCACTACTGCCCAAAATGCATTACATTCACCCATTGTCTGTGATTCAGCTTGATAGCTTGAGGCACCAGGCTATGCAGATTGTGTCAATGAGACTAAGCCGGGCTGAGCCACCTCTGAGGAAAGAGGTTGTGGAATATATGCTAGATGTGGATTCACATATGTGGAGCATGAGGAGGAGCAAGGCAAATTTCTTCCGAATTATGAGTGTTCTAAGTGGGTTGATTGCTGTTGGAAAATGGTTTGACCAAATCTGCAATTGGAAGAATCCCCTCACGACAGTTCTAATTCATATCCTCTTCTTCATATTAGTCCTTTATCCTGAGCTGATACTTCCCACAATTTTTCTCTACCTTTTCCTTATTGGGATATGGAACTTCCGATGGAGACCAAGACACCCTCCTCACGTGGACACCCGTCTGTCCCATGCTGACGCAGCTCATCCAGACGAACTTGATGAAGAATTTGACACATTCCCAACTTCCCGGTCATCAGATATTACTAGGATGCGATACGATCGTCTCAGGAGTATAGCTGGGAGGGTTCAAACCGTGGTGGGAGACCTGGCAACCCAAGGGGAAAGATTTCAGTCCCTGCTGAGTTGGAGAGACCCAAGGGCCACCACCCTATTTGTGATGTTCTGTTTAATTGCTGCAGTAGTCCTCTACGTCACTCCTTTCCAAGTCGTGGCTCTTCTGATTGGCACTTTCGTGCTAAGACATCCCAGGTTCCGTCATAAGCTTCCCTCAGTTCCACTCCACTTCTTCAGGAGATTGCCTGCTAGATCTGACAGCATGTTATAAGCACAAATTCGTTAGCCACGCATTATCCAGCCCATGGCTTGGTTGAAGCAAGGCAGGAGCAGAACTCTTGTTACTTTCCGGCAGATGTATGGTCCTGATATATTCTATTTTCTCCAATTCCTCTGTGTCTCTGCGTGAGGGGAGAGGGGAGGGGGAGGGGGACGAGAGAGTTCTCTAAATAGCAGCTTGCTTGTAATTATGAGGTGCCGCATGAAATGTCTCTGGAGGTATCTGTTATCTCTTGCTGCTTCTATATTATCTTGAGTAGACATTTCATCTTTTCCATCATAATTGCAGATTTTGGAATTGCAAGTCATTCTAAGGAGTGAGAGTGATATATCTATACGAGCGAGCAACTTTTCGATGCAGCCTATATGTAGTTTGATATCATAAATATGAGATCTCTCTCCCTACATGCTCCCGAAGATTGATGAGCGATCAGGGAGAAATGGGTGTGCATTTTTCCTGAAAGGAACCCAAATCCAGAGCAGGATTTCCAATCAAAAAGCTGGACGTCGGAAAATAAATAAATAAAACAAAGGAGCATGGAGATTTAGATTTGAACTGACGTGATGCTAGTGCCTGTGTGTGTATGTAGCTTTTATATTGAAGTGGAAAAAAAAAAAAAAAAAGAAGCTAGCGAGGCTTTCGTTAAAAATAGAGGGATCACTTGGAATTTGGAGGATTAGTTAGACGCCCCAGACAAAGAAAGCTTCGGGAAACCAAAAGGACATGAAATGAAATGAAAGACGCGATCTTTGATTTGGACTTTGGTTTTAGCTGTGGCCTGCGCGCCGCAGCTGCAGGCTGCAGTTTAGTTGAAAGATCTTCGTAGGATAATCATCCGATACATCCCTGCATGTAACTAGAGCTGCACATCACACCACGGGTGTGCATTATCCGTCTATGCGTATCTCTATTCAATTCAACAGATACCAATATTTGCATTTGTCGACCGCTAGCGTGGAGTTCAAGGAAATCAAAACGAAGAGGAGAGGGACGGATAAAAAAAAAAAAAGGAAAAAAATTAAAGAAAGAGAAATGGAGAAGGATAATAAAGTAAAGAATCCAAATGCATGGACAAAAGAGGGCGATGTGTCGGTAGATCTACAGATTTTTTTTTTTTTAATGAAAAATTTTCGTAAAAAAATACATGATAGACAAATAAGTAAAAATAAATGTACAAAGAGTTATCCTACGACGTGCAATTAGGTGTAAAATAATTTTTTTGAAAATTAAACGGATATTGTATGATATTCATTTGCATATTCTGTCTCATTTATTTACCCGTTATATCTTTTTTATAGAAATAACAAAAAACAAAAACAAAGGAAAATAAGCAGGACCCACGGTAACCTCACCGGTCCCTTTCCCATCCATCAGATATTTTTCCCAAAATAAACGACGTGGGATGCCTTTAATTCAATTCGGGAAATTTATACGGATGTCATAAATTATATGTTTTTAGTATTTAGAAACATAATCTAGTTATTGATGATGTTATCTTATCTTATTACTATTGAAAAAAAAATTAGAATTTTTTTTTTAATTTTAATAATCTATTTAATGTTATTATTGTAAAAAATTATATACTTTATTATTTATTTTCATTGATTTTTTTATTAAATCTAAATTAACGTTATTAACTAAATCAGTTATTATATTCATTTACTATATTATTAAATTTAGTAATTAACTCCATGATTATATATGCAGTAACCGAGTCCAAAAAAGGTATGTATTAACATGTATAATATTTGTGAAATTCCATCTAATATTAGTTAATAACATTATATGGAAGAAATTTTCAAAAACTATTCCTTGAATCGAGCAATCATTTAATTAGAATTAATTAATTCAGCCAATAGCTATTTACTTATTAACACCCACTCTCTTAAAACCTTCCACCCGTTAACTTTTCACAGAAACAAATCCTAAAAAGATTAAAAAAAAAAAAATCCTTTGAAAAATCGTATAACAAAGTATAGACAATGATAGACCAAAAAATTATAAATGGAATATATATATATATATCAATCAAATTATACCAAAAAATATCGAATCCACACAACGCATAGGTTGAACTATAATAATTATAATGTATATATTTGAGTTCAGAACGTACTTATGTAACAAAACTCATAACAATTATGATTATACAAATATTATATGAATATAATGCATTGCACGAGTCTCATTCAATTCATTTTTTTATTTTATTCTATTTTTTTACTACACAATCTGTATTTTATTTTATAATAAATGATCAAAAAATTGGAATCTATGGATATATCACACAATTATTATGTATTTATCACATTAATTTAAATTTAAGTATTCTTATTGCTATTATCTTCTCTTAATGAATAAATATCTATATCAAGAACATGATATTAGATTTTATAATTATTAATATTCATACTTGATGTAAGAGAAGTCCGAATAATATTTTATTGTGATTTTTTTTATATAATAGTCTAAATTTAAATCTTATTATTATTGATATCTTTTAATGAATATGAATTTATATCAATAATATAATATTAAATTTAAAAATATTTTTATTTTATAATATTGAAATAATAATTTTTTTATAAAAAATAAAATAAAAATATTAATAGATAACCATGTACTTCGATCAATTAATTGTGTACTTTTTTTTTCCTTAAAAAGCATAACAATGTAATTTGAGTCCGGTCAAACTCTAAATACTCTAGGTTGACCGTACGTCGGTCTCAGTTTCTTATAATTACTGCTAAAATAGGAAAATGGCAAAGATCGAGATGGACACTTCGCACTTTGACTCCTTGTCTTTTCTGTTTCGTGTGGCGGTCCCTCCCCCCTCGCTCCCCCCCCCTCTCTCTGGGTTCTCAACTCCCTGTCTCTCTCTCTGTATTCCACTAATAAATCTCCAGTTTTTTCACAGAATTTTGCGGTTCATTCCACTTGGCAAAAACCCCTCTGTTGGGGTGACCAAAAAGAAAAAAAAAAAGAAAACCTTTTTGGGTCTTTCCAATTCATTTCTTTTCATGATCTCATCTCGTGTCCATAAATTTTAAATATAACCACTTCACATATATATGTGTGTGTGTGTGTGTGTGTGTGTCACGTGTATTGTCCTCTAAAATATTAAGAAGAGGAAAAAGAACAGAGAATGCTTAGCTAATGTGACAGTCAAAGGCATTAGAACTGATCTTCTGAGATGGGCGAACTGGAAGATATTGATGCCGAATATGTTTGGTACGATTTTCAATCTTTTGTGTCTGTGCTCTCTCTCTCTTAATATTTTTATTCTCTTTTTCGAATAACTAAAAGTGTCGATATTTTTTTTTTTTTTTTTTGTTCTTTCTAGTAAAGTCTCTGTTCCCTCAAGTTCAATCCTTCTGACAAGTACTCTGATTCTCCAAATGATAATCTTGGGTCCCTTTGTTTTCGTTTGGTTTGATTATTTCAATTTTTTGAATCATGGTTACATATGGAATTTGGTCGCAAAAATTTCTGGGCATTTTTTGTTTGAGTGTTATGGCAATATTGATTATTATATTCTTATGTAAAACTTTCTCGTCTCCGCAATTGTTTGGTTCATCGTTCATGGGAAGTTTCTGCGCCATTTGGTTTGAGAGTTGAGACAAACAGCTCGGGGTGGTTGTGGTGTCCAAATTGTAGATTTATTTATGATATTTATGTCTTTCTTGGCCCCACGATTTATTTGGGTCAATTGTGCTTCCCAATTTCACCTTCTGTGGTTCACTAACTCATTGATCAGCAGCTCGGACATTGAGATTGATGACATAAGATATGATAATATTACGGAGAAAGATGTCACCGATGAAGAAATTGAAGCTGAAGAATTGGAGAGGCGAATGTGGAAGGATCACGTCAAATTGAAAAGGATTAAGGAAAGACAGAAGCTTGCAGTCCAACAAGATGCAGAGAAGCCGAAGCCCAAGCAGACCTCCAATCAGGCTCGGAGGAAGAAAATGTCAAGAGCCCAGGATGGCATCCTTAAGTATATGTTGAAGCTGATGGAAGTGTGCAAAGCGCGTGGATTCGTATACGGGATCATTCCCGAGAAGGGTAAGCCAGTAAGTGGTGCATCTGATAACATAAGAGCTTGGTGGAAAGAAAAGGTGAACTTTGATAAGAATGGCCCGGCAGCCATAGCGAAGTATGAAGCAGGGTGTTTGGCCATGGGTGAGGCAGATAGCAGTTGTAATGGAAGCTCACAATCCAGTCTTCAAGATCTGCAAGATGCAATCTTGGGATCCCTCTTGTCTTCGCTGATGCCACATTGTGATCCCCCTCAGAGGAAGTATCCTTTAGAGAAGGGAGTTCCACCACCTTGGTGGCCAACTGGGAATGAGGAGTGGTGGGTGAAACTTAGACTACCCCAAGGTCAAATTCCCCCTTATAAGAAGCCACACGACTTGAAGAAGATGTGGAAAGTTGGAGTTTTGACAGCTGTAATAAAGCATATGTCACCTGATATTGCAAAAATCAGGAGGCATGTCCGCCAATCAAAATGCTTGCAGGACAAGATGACAGCAAAGGAGACTGCAATTTGGCTGGGAGTGCTGGGCCTAGAGGAATCCCTCATTCAGCAGCTTAGCAGTGATAATGGCAACTCTGGCATAACTGAAATACCTCAAGGTGGCCATGGTGAAAAGAAGCAACCAGCTATTGGCAGTGACAACAACTATGATGTTGACAGTTTTGATGCCGGTGTGGCTTCTGTCTCTTCAAAAGATAACAGGAAAAGTCAGCTAACTGATATAGAGCCACAAAGTTCTGTTCGCGATGAAACTTTGCATCCTGTGCAAGGTAAAGAGTGCCGGGAAAAGCAACCTAGGAGAAAAAGGCCTCGTGTAACTTCAGGCCATGCTGATCAGCAAGTTGGACCACCTTTAACTGTGAATACACATCCTGAGCATACAAACTCTCTGCCTGATATAAACCACACTGATATAGAGCCAGTGGAATACCAGATGCATGGAATTGAAGAGGAAAATAATACAAATACTGCATTGAATCCCCTGGAGAATGGTTTTGAGGGTGTATCAAGCCTACCCTCATCTGACTTTAACTACTTCACTGCCATGTCCTCTGCCAATGTTGATCCTATGGTGAACTTGCATGCAGATGAAAGGGCCTTGCTTTATCCACTGGCACAAAATCCGGAGTTGAACAATGGAGCTACATATAATATGTATAGTTTGGGAGCTGATTGCAGGCCCAGCCATGATCAGCAGCATTCTCAGATGACACCGAGCATGTTTCAGCTAAGGCCTGAGGCTATTGGGGTCCATGCACCTGACACACATATGAATGGAAATGAGATATCAAGGGCAGACCTGCCTCATTTTGTTAAAGATTCATTTCCAAATGAGCAAAATGTGCCTCTTGATAGTAACTTTGGATCTCCATTCAATAGCTTGTCATTGGATTTTGGAGGATTCAACAGTCCACTGGATCTTGAAATTAGCGGGCCAGATTCAGTTAGTGACTTTTTGTTAGATGAAGAGATTATCCAATACTTTGGCTCATAGGTTTGAACAGTTCAGCTTCAGATCATAGATTATTGTGACAGTTATTTCAAATCTGTGATGTACCTTGTTTCCCATGTGTAAATTTGGTCTTCTAAGTTTTCCTTTGATCTTAACATGACTTGGGGACTTTGGAAGCCACAGATGCCATTTGCCAGCATAGACAAAGGACTTTCTTGCCATCAATTGGATTTACTGGCAGAACAGTCCCCGTAGGCGACATGCGTTCCAACTTCCAAGGCTGTAAGTGATGAACTTTCTTTGCCTGCATAACACAACGAGGCGGCAACCAAAATGAAGGGATTTTTAGTTTTCCATTTTTCATGCCTGGTTCAAGTTTCCCTCCAAGGGAATGGATATTAGAGAAATTTTGTAAATGAGTCAATGTGCTAGTAGAAGCAATAAGATAATTAGCATCTCGTGCTCCCTTCCCTCCCTCCGAGGGGTATCTCATTTTGGTTGATAATAAGCTGATTATAATTTTCCTGCTATTTGTTTTCTTTGATCATATTATGTTCCCTGTAAGTAATGATTCTATGATTGTGCCGTTGTGGTTGCTACCGTGCATTGATTAGCAGTAACAGATTGCATTGGGGGCTTTTGTTTACTGGTATTAAGGCTATGGTCATTGTGAATGGACTTAGTGGGAAAAGAAAAAAAATAAGATAGAGTTGACTGGAATCTCGACTCTAGGAGAAAGCCAGCCGAAGACGACGATGAGAAGGAGGCAGAAGGGCAACGAAGCCCAAAATAAATGGAGGAATCAATGCCAATGCCACCGTAACATTATGGTTTCACCCCCAACTCAACATGCCTTGGTCGTCTCTTTTTTGGCGGGTTTAACCCTCTGTGAGTGTTATAAATAGACCGTGCGACTTTGATATTCATGCAGAGGAATGGAAAGGTTGAGTTTTGATAATCTCTGTGTTGTTCGTTTTGTCCCGAGACAGTGTTTAAGACCTTTGAAGTAATGGGGAAATGAGTGTAGAGGATTAAAGTGGAGATAAGTGGCGAATGCTCAAGTTCCCGTGAAATTTGTCATGAGCCATATGTTTTGCACCATTTAACATTTACGATCGCCGTTGATATGGACTGATGCACACCATGGAATAGGGAGCTCAGCTACCTACCTACAGTGTATGCTATGGGATGGGAGGGATGCAGTTTGGTCCAACAGACATGAGTTTAATGGGTTTGATCGCATGGCTTTGGAGTTCTGATGTTTTCGTTCACACGATCCTAATACAATTATAGGACAGCTAGGCATATGTATGGGTGAGTGTGTGTGTGAATAAATAAAAGCGATGTGGATGGATGGGAAAGGCATTACATAACCTAGCAAATGCGAATGCAACAGCCTACGCCGCCGTCCTCCGTACGAGGACGTCTGTGTCTGTCTGTCCTGGCGCGGACACGCTCCACCGGTAAACAGTCTTTGATCACAAAGCCTAACGGTCCCTCTCGCCCCACCCTCCTCTCCCCGAACAGCGCGAATGCATTATTTCTGCACAGGCAACTCTACTCCATCTGTCCCCGCTCTTTTTGATTCTCTAACATCAACACAAAAAGAACTACATAAAAAAAAAAAAAAAAGAGGAGAAAAGAGAGAGAGAGAGAGAGAAAGAGAAAAGTCTGCTAGAGATGGATCCCACGACACAGCCAAGTATAACCGCAACGACCAACTATGATCTTTAGTTTATCTTTGGTAGAAGTAGGAGTACATTGTGATTATTACTATACTAATTGATTATTGTGGAAGAAGAAGAAGAAGATATGATGTTTAACTAAGAGATGCATAGAATAGAAGCGATTTGCAGACCCATGAAAAGGGAAAAGGAAATGCTGAGGGGGGAAGGAAGGAAATATTTTGCTGATTTAATTGGCAGGACATGAAAAAAGAAACTAATTCTAATTTTTTTATAATATTTTTATTTAAATTATATTTTTTTAAATTTAGTTTTAAATAAAAATAATTAAATTATTAATAATTTTAACTGTGGGAGGTGGTGGAAAAAAAAAAAAACTAAAACTCATCGAATGCAAAAAAAGAAAGAAAAAAAAAAGTTAAGGGTCATGACAGGGCCGAAATTCTCGCTTATGAGAGGGTCAAAGGCTTTTAACGGTTCTTTAATTAAATTTTCTTTTGGTTTTTTTTTTTTGTTTTAAAAAAATAAATATATATATATATATATATAAATATAATATAGTTTGTAAATGGTGGGGGGGCTTGGTAGTTAGTATGGACTGAAAAACTGGGAGGTGGAGAATTATAAATTATAAATTTAGAAACAACACAATAAAGTATCTGTTTGACAGTGGCGGTGGAAGTATTCTGCTTCTTCAGATTCCTGTTTCTCTCTTGTTTGACATTTGTTTTCTTTCTTAGCAGAATTGGAGCAGTATGAATATCTGTCTGTCCATACTCGATCTTCTCTTTGCTATTGCTGCCTAATTTGCTGTTCTTGGATCAATTATTATGTTATGGCGCCCGCCCGGGTGGTGGTGGTGGTGGGGGTGGGGGGGGAGGGGTTTGGGTTTGTAAAAAATATAAAATAATAAAAATGCTAATAATAAAAAAAAAAAAAGATGGAACATAGAGATTGACTTCACCCTTTTCGTTGGTGAGTGGATCCCTAACAATCTGGATACTTAGTAATTAAATTAGCTGTGAATTGCCCCGGGGGATTCTCTCATGTACACCAACGCCGCCGACGTCCTCTCCACCCCAACCCTCGACGCCGAGTCCCCCAACATCCTCCACTCCGTATCGTCCCACGGCGGCTACGCCTTCGTCCGCGTGGCCACGCTGGCCGCCTCCACGGGGGACATGAGGGCAGCGGAGGCGGCGCGTGACATGGCCTGGGAGCAGCTTCATTCGGGTCCCTGGCATTCCGTGCTTCCCGTTTGGCGAGACGCCTACTCAATGGCGTGCCTCCAAATGGCCAAATCTCTCCACGTAAAGGGCGAGTACAAGGACGCGCTTAGAGCATTGGATATGGGCTTGATTATGGGAGGGCCGTTGCTTAGGGAGGATTTGCACTCCGCCGTCCATGCAATTGTTTCCGCTAATTCAGAGTCCGACACAGGAGGAGACGGCAGCCGCAGCAGTAGCATCAGCAGCAGCAGCAGCAATAGTGCCTTTCAATTTCAAGATTCTAAATTCCCTCCGCAGCCCCACCACTCGGACGATCATGCAGAGGTCTCTGGGTGACGTTCCTATCCATTTCTTTCTATTTTCTTCTTCTTTTCTTTTTTTCCCCTTCTCTTTTTTCCTTTTTGAACTTCGTCACGTCTGTGCACATAATAATTCTGTTGATTGACCTTGCGTGTTTGGCTCCAACTTCAACTTCTTGTTGTTGTTGTTAGGTAAACTTCAAGTAGGGAGAGAGGAAAAAATAAATCCTTTTCTTATTGGCATTACTATGTGCATTTTCCCTTTTATGTATGTTTATCGGCAAGATGTAGGATAATTATGATTTGATGTCCTTTGCTCCATCATCTTGCCATTGTTACGGCAAGCATGCACACCTTCCACCATTTTGCTCTAACTGCTTTCTTTTTTTTTTTTTTTTTTTTTAAATTACCTTCTTAGATGTTCATTTCAATGGCCTGTTGCCTGGTGTCACTTAATGAGACAGGTCACTTCTACTTATCTTTAAGGTATTTCTTATCAAAATTTTCCAGGTGCTTCGTGTTTTACCCATTAAATCCTTGTCTTGTAAGATTGTGGTCAAGAGGTCTGCTTTATCTTTAGAGGGATTTCTGCGTGAGCATTTGCTACCTGTTTCTCCTGTTATAATTACTGATGGTATGGCTCATTGGCCTGCCATGACAAGGTGGCACGATATAGATTACCTAAAAAGGGTTGCCGGTGACCGCACAGTCCCCGTTGAGGTGATTCTCTATTCTCTAGATTCCTGAATATATGCTTTAGCAAGACCTTTCACTCTGGCTTTCTGATTATCAGTTAAAATGAAAGAAATTACATTGCTGTCTCAGGTTGGGAAAAACTATTTGTGTCAAGACTGGAAGCAAGAGCTCATAAAATTTTCCTGCTTTCTTGAGAGAATTCAGTCTACTGAGTTTTCCTCTGCTGCCCCAACATATCTTGCTCAGCATCCATTGTTTGATCAGGTGCATTGTATTTTTATTGTAGGTTTTCTTTTCTTTGCTTTGAAAGTTCATTAACACAATGAGGCCTGCCACCCATTCATATTGTACTTTATATCAAGTGGCAGATAAATGAGCTCCGCAAGGACATTTGCATTCCTGACTATTGTTTTGCTGGGGGGGGCGAGCTTAGGTCACTAAATGCTTGGTTTGGTCCTGCTGGCACAGTTACACCATTACATCATGATCCACACCATAATATACTTGCTCAGGTATTCTGTGTATGATATGCTTTGAGTTGTTTTCCTTTCTCTCCTAGCTTTTTGGCATTGTTGTGACACTGACATCATGTCTTCTAACTTCCCTTGTATGTTGTGCTGATGTTTACTTGTTTGTGTAGCAGGCTCTTGAGATTCATATTTAGGGCACCAGGGCCTTACGAATTAATGATATCAGACAGTTATGCATTACCTTCCAGAGAGTGAAAACCAAATTCAATACTTCCATTTGTTTAGCAAGAAGTCATCCTTTAGATTTCTTGATGAGACTTCTTATCATCCTGCAAATGTAATTTACAATAGTCTCTATGTCCCTTACGGAACCCCACTTTTGTGCCATCCTAATGGGGGGAGGGTTTATTGCTAGTCTGCTGTGGTTGTGCATTTCAGTAAACTTGTTATATGTTGGTTTTAAGTTGACATCATCCTAGATTATGGGTTAAAGCAAGTCTTAGAAGTTTTTGGAGTCGGGTTCAAGATTAAAATATTTTGCTATGGTGGCATGTATTGCTTTTAGCAGCTGTTTATGTCTACCATGGAATTACTGTTCCTTATTATTTGTTGCACACAACAATTTTGCTTTTGCTGCATATACATGTTTCTTTGTTGTGGCTAAGATTGTATAACCTCAGCATTAATGTGCAGCCATATTATTCTGCACGGTAATTGTGTCTTTGCAAATTTCTAGGTTGTTGGCAAAAAATATATCAGGCTTTACCCTGCTTCATTCTCAGAGGAACTATACCCATTCAATGAAACCATGCTCTGTAATTCCAGCCAGGTAACAGCTTGCTCCTTGTGCTAATTTGGAATTGTAGTCATGAATTTTCTCATCACTATGTTCTGTTCCTGATATGGTCAAGTAGAGCAGTTAGCCACTTTTGATATTACGGACATGCATAATGCATTATTACTAAATCTCTGTCTACATCAATTTCATGACTTCTGTTTGAAGGTTGATCTAGACAACATAGATGAGAGAGAATTTCCAAAGGTGGATGGCTTGGAGTTCATGGATTGCATTTTAGGGGAAGGTGAAATGCTTTACATCCCACCAAGATGGTGGCATTATGTTCGATCCCTGACAACAAGCTTTTCAGTTAGCTTTTGGTGGGGTGACATTGGAACTTCAAATGCATCCTGATGCCTTGCTTTTTTCATGTCTTGATTCTTATGTTTTTTGTTAGAAAGAACTGGCATAGGGTTGAGGTCTTGACCAATCCTTGAACTCGGCACCATGCAGACAGAAACAGACATTCACAAGCACAACACTGGGATGTGGTTATACACGTAGAGTATAATGCCTAGCAATCGGTGATGATGTATTTTATATATATATATAATATTTCGCCATTGTTAACAATTTTTATTTTTGAGCTTTCTGTTTCTGATACGACGGAAGTTAGTATAATTATGCAATGCTGGCGATCTGCTTTCTGTTTTTATGGCACGTTTGGTTGGCCTCCGTTGTGGACATTTTCAAGATCATTCAAATGCTTGCCATTGGCCAACTCTTTGAGGCAAAGACAGCACGGTTAAATTCAACCTTTTTGTTTTCAAAGGTAGATGTGAAAGATTAAAACCAAAAGGTGAAACCCCAACTCTCGTTGAAGGCAAAAATGATGTAGGAACTCCATTAACACTTGACGGGCTGGGATGGCTCGAGCGCCGGAGCTCTCGCTGAAACATGGGCTACAGATTTGAGGCCCGAGCCGTTAAATCTACTTGCTTGTCCGGCAAATATTAAAGTGTTAGACCGTATGTTTAGAAGAATTGGTGTGTACATTTTGTGCTAAAAGAAGTAAATATTCAAACCTTATTTCTTTCATCTCTCTATGAATTATATAATTTTTCTTAATATATATATATATATATACGGCCAAATTCAGGACCAAAAAAAACTTACGTGCAAGTCAATTACAACGCAGTGCAAAAGCATATAACGGCTAACTTGGCAATAGAAGAACAATACGACTTCACGAGCAAAGCCATCATGACTAAAACCTAACCATCCAAACATCAAATAAGTGGTTAAACCTGAACCAAATACCATGTCACTGTGAACCAAATACCATGTCACTGTGGTTGCCACTTGAGCTCGGGACGGAAGAGACCCATCAATGGTTACTTATTGCTTATTAGCACAATAAGTTTCTCCCTAAAAGCTGTCCAGTTGAGAGAAGGAAAGCCCTTAGAAGCCCACTAAATATAACTCAGCCTAAGCTGCCAATTTATACCTACACAGGACCTTACACCTTAAAACCCTGTCATGGACGTAAAAACCTGGCATCACCATGACCTTAACCCGGCTTGAACCACTTGCCCTTTGCCTATCCATGAACATATCTTCCATGTAATGTGGATCGAAGCTCCTATTCTCTTCAACCCTGAGAATTCCCAGGGGTGGGTTGAACGAAAAGGCAAGCAAGTGAAGCAACCACATGCATTTGGCAGCAATGAAGAATGCCTGAAGAAGTTGCTCAGGCCATGGTCTGGTCCAATTCATTGTTGTAATAATACAGCTCATCTTCTGATCACAAAACTTACTAAACTCTTCGCTGTAATATTTAGTCCCCTTCCTCAGAACTTCATTCCAGCTCAGATTCCTCAAGGCTACGAATGATGAAAACTGTGCCTGGCAATCTTGTAGAGGATCTAAGTGCTTTGGTGAACCATTCTTTTGAAATACGCAGTTTTCAAAATCTTGGTAGAGTGATTGGTTTATGATGGCTTCGAGATGGTGCAATACTGCCTTCGAGTGCTTTGAGTTCAGAGAAAGTTTATGCGGGTGAAGAAGCAAATTCAAGTTGTCCATAAGAGCACCATCTGTTTCCTCAATTTGCCCTACTAGGGTCTTGCAGAATTGTCTCACTGACAATCTAGCTTCTGACACTATCTGCAGGAATCCCTCCACCATTATCTCTTTATTTACTGGCATGACATTTTCTCCGTCTCCATTAATGGATTTGCCTCTCTTGGGGAAGCTTCCAAGCTTTTCAATGACTTGGGAATCTCTTCCTTGTGTTGCTTGCCACAAAGCTTTCTTCAGCTCTTCACAGTAACTCTGCAAGTACTCAAGCTTCTCTCTTAGCTCCCCCATTGAAGATTTCATCCCAACCACCTCCACCAAGGCTGCATCTCTGTTCTTGTTTGCTTCTATCAGCTCTCTCTTCAATGTTTCAATTGACAGCATACCCAAGTCCTTGAGAAGCTGAGAAACATCCTCAGATTCTGTTCTGCTGGGCGAAACCCCATTCTTCTGCTTCTTCCTCAACTTTGGGAGCAACCATGATATAACTCCCCTATTTTTGGGCTGTGATTGAAGAGATAAGTGAGAATCTGTCAAACGCACCACACTGTTAGGATTGTTGCCATTCCTAGTCCTATTTTCAGATTCAGAGGTTATGGCAGCCGGCTTGCATCTGTTGCAAGAAGTTACGGGTGTGAAGTCTCCCAAGCTGTTTCTCCTACTAGACTTGAAGGATTCTTTTCCGGGAGAAAGGTGAAGTGCAGAAACATTGTTTGCGCAGGAGCCAATGATGGATCTACGATCTTCAGCTGCACAATTATGAAATTCCAAGTTGGCCAAGCTGGAGGGAATTCCTCTCATCGATGAAGACGCGTACTCTTTCTTATAATCCAATAAGGCAGCTTCACGGCCAATTCCTCCTTCGTCCTCCCCATTTTCTGATAATGTCCTTGATCTCGTTAGGGTTCGATTGTGCCCCCGCAATGGGTCTTCCTCGTAACTCTGTGAAATTACATCCAATAACACTCGGATAAGATTTCCCATGTTCCTACAGATTGCTATATTATTTATCAATGCCAAGTGAGTGAAGGCAACCGCGCTCAAAAGTTAACCGCGCTAAAGAGAGTAAAATAAGTCCTAAGCTAGGCACAAGGGAATAGCTATTGTATTCTAAAATCAGTAATTCGGTCGTAGAAACCAAGAGAAAGTGCTTCGACGGTTAGGTTAGGCTGCCACGAAGACCCCACCCCACCTGTAGGTCAAAATTAAGCAGTAGTTACGCAAAGACGGAGAGTGAAAACTAAAAAGCGGAGCAAAGATCGCGTTTTGTTTTGATTATACTCGGATTTTGACAAGGAAAGGGAAAAAAAAAAAAAAAAAACAATTATGGGTTTGCTCTTTGGGCTGAATTCACAAACATCAGAGCAGTAGTTGAGGATGGAAACAAAGAAACCATAATCCTCGAGAGGTCAGAGACAGAGTTCAAAGTTATATATGACTTTGAACTTGAACTACGCGCTACTGTTATCAACTTGAAAAGCTCCACTAGTGAAATGAAGTTATCTAAAGCTTACACAATCATGATTCATATAATGACTCAATAAACAGAAAAGCTAGCTGGTTTGCTAATGCAGTTATTACCCACCAGGAAAACTTGTAGAAGAAGCGGAAAGACAGTAGAACAAAGGCCGAAGAAAGCTCTTTTCTTTTTCACCTTTTTAAGAAACAGAATACTCAATTTGAAGATTGAAGGGGGAGACAGAGAGAGAGAGAGACGCAGTATTTGGGGAACTAAGGAAACTCACTGGAGTGAAGACGGGGTATTCATGAGCAGGGAACTGAGAAACAGGGCGAAAAGCAGGGGAGGAAATAAATGGGAGTCCCATGTAGGCAGGACTGTTTCCTTGGGTCAAAGCAGCGTGGAGTGCCCTAAGCTCCACTGCTTTGGCAATGGCAGCCTGTATCTCTTGCCGACTGACTTCACGTATGTCGTTGATGATGTCGCTGTTCTTGCCACTGCTGTAGTTGTTGTCATGATTTTGAAAGATTTGTGTAGCAGCAGCAGTGGCAGCAGCCATGAGAAACAGAGAGAGAGAGAGAGCGGAATTGTAGCAGCAGACTAGCAGCAGGCGTTTTCCTCTCTGGGAGGGACGAATGCTTAAGAGAATGAAGTTCCCAAAACAAAATAGATTTAGTAAAACATGATCATATTCACTAAACTCTTTTTGTCTACGTTTAAACAAATTTCCCACGTGCCAAAGCTTGCTGGCATTCCAAGTAATCCTTTTTTTAGGGGAAGAAAAAAACACGTCCCAGTGCCCCCGTGAGTGGCGGGGGGGGGGGGGCGCCCCCCCCACGAAGGAAGCAAAGAAATGCCAATAATGAATGGCGGTGTCCCTCTGAACATTATTGCCCTATTAGTACTAATATATCGCGGAGATGATTCCAAACTCCAGCTTACACACACACACACACACACACACAAACACCAACAGATATAATGTTTTATTGGCTGTAACGCTGCTAAAAATTGAAGCGTAGCGTGGGTTCGATCATGCCTGGTTATACCACTGTAGTGACTTGTCCGTTAAGGATGTGGTGACTTGGCCACCCACTTCTGATTAGACATACCCTTTCAGTTTTTAGCACGTACAGTATGGTCAAGGAAATTAATTGAAGATTGCCATAAAATTAATTTAAAATTATATCTCTTGATGTATATATATATATATATATTTTTTTTTTATTATTTTAATTAAACTCGGCCGAGGCCGTGAGTAAAGGGACATAATTATAATAATTGTACTGTGACAGTCCCTTCCACCACAAACCCACGGGGATACTGTCGGACTGATGAGTGTGGAGAGGACGCAGAATCTTAGCTGGAAGAGTGGAGGGGCAGCCATAGAATTATCCATTACCTTCCAAAGCACTCCATTGTCCTCTTTTATTTTCCCTCGGAACAGTTGGTCACGTGAAGCATATACAGTGCTCCACCTTAGACTAAAAATCCAAAACGAGGTGTCCCCCCCCCTCTCTCTCTCTCCATTATAGATTGAAATTCACATCCGCCCTCCTCTTTCTCTTTCTCTCTCTCCACTGTAGACTGAAATTCACGTCAGATTAAGAAACTGTTAGAAACGAGAGAGAGAGAGAGAGTTCAACAACATCTTATACGTTTTCTTTTCTTTTCTTTTCCTTTTCTTTTATATATATATTAGTTTAAAAAAATATTGTATACAGAAGATGTAGCTCAAGTCAAGAGCACACTTACCCATTTTTCCTATGCCTGTTCTTTTGTTTCTTCCAAGTTGAATTTTATTCGGGTACCGAGACATGGAATTCCACATAAGACTGCGGACGTGCTTGACAATGACTGATTTGGTTGGAAAATTGAGGATGATTTGATTTGTTTATTGACAAATAAGTTTTGTGAGGCGACCGCCCCCGCCCCTTCCCTTCCAAAACGCTGGGGTTTGGGAGATTGTCCTTGAACATACCACCTAGTTTTGCTGAAAATACTGTTGTAACTGCCATAGCTGTCAACTAGCATTTTCCATCCAAGTTCCAATGCACAAGCCCAATCTTCATATGATGTTCATCAGAGCCACGGATCATTAGTTGGGTTTGCTCCGTCATAACGGAGGCAATTAACTAATGGGAAAATGGCAAAAATATTGTCATGATGTGAAAATAATTTCCAAGTATTGACTATCTTAAATAATTCTTACGTACAGAAGAGGAGACGTTGCGTTTCGTGTAGATAAAAGAGATATGAGAAGATACTGATTATCCTCCAATCTAGCGCTTGCCCCTTCCTTCCATAACAAAACTACCGCTCTCGTCCCTTCATTATCCCCTCTTATTCTCAAATCACAGTGGCCAATGATGATTGTGTAGGAGAGTCTCATTTCGTCTACTGTTTATTTTGTGGGGGTTTATCATATGGAAGGGGTTGAAGGAGGCAATAGTGAAGTAAGGATGGTATTGTCTTTTCAAATCCCTTTTATCTAACTAAAAACATGATGCTTTCCTCTTTGCAAATGTTAATCTGTGTCACTACTTAGTAATTATTTTCTGCAAATTTCCCTTAAACAATATTTTAAGTTAAGGGACAGAAGTTGCCAAGAGGCTGCCTTGTATATATGGTAGATTAAGGAAACATCAAGTAATCCTGCATCGAACATGAAAATGTAAAACATTGTGGAATCCCTTTTTTTTTTTTTTATTTGAGTGTATCTGCATTGCCCTACTGCTCCCTTTTTCTTGGCGTCATAGTAGGCCTTTTTGGGTTTTTTTTTTTTTTTTCTTTTTCGACGTGGGAGTTTGCGTATCTTTTGAAAACACACTAACACAAGTTCTATCCTCGTCTTGTATAGTTATAATTGTATATATATGTGTATGTGCAGCCTTACGAAGGAAGCATTAATGGTTATACTGATTTACTGATCAAGCACAATGGTTGTTGTCCTGTGTACGTTTGTGAAGTAAAGAGAACATAATTAAACAGTCCCTTTCGATTCCAGTTACAGGACAGAGAGACATGAATATATGGCAGCCCGACCCGTGTCTCTCCCTGTCTCCCTCCCTGTGTTTCATTTTGAGTCAGTCACAGGTCTGTTTACAAGCACACCTCTGTAACACACTACCGCTGCTTTTTCTGTGGTACAACACTACGAATGAGAAAGGCGTCCCAAGAAGTATATGATAATCTCTCTGCCATTTTAAGTGATATTGTCCAGGGCGGAAGTGGAACGTCAAAGTGCATTCTTTCTGGTAATGTCTTGGGCTCCTCGGTTAGGTTAGTTTTTCAGTTTTGTCCTGTTTCCGTCGTTCCATCTTGGTAAAAGAGGATTCCATATTTGTTATTTAATTGCTATTAGACATTAATTGTTAGCATCAGATCAGAACCAACACAAGGAAGAATAGATATACCACCAATTTCAATAGGAAGCAGTAGTAAGCAGGAACGTTCTTCCATTCCGTGCAGTTTTATTAACATATTAGGCTTCTGTGATTTGTGCATACGTTTGTGCTCCACTTGGTCTTTTCGATGATGGCCTTCTGACTTCTGTGGCTAAAATCGGCTCTGCCATCTTATCCTTTGCTATTGTCACATTGAATGGTTCTTTTGGATCCCATTTAACCTACTACTTGTGCTAGTTCCCACTTCCCGGTGATATGCTAGTCTACTTGGCCGAGGCTTCTCTTTTTTCTTTCCTTTGAAAAAAAAAAAAATCAATTTGTTTTTCAACTTTTTACTTCCAATATCAGCGTAAAACGTGGGGGACTGTGCAATGCATGTCTCGGAAGAGCAACCAACATAAATCAAGACCCGGCCTTTCTTTTCCTTTTCCTTTCTTTTCGTGGGTATATTAAAAATTTGAATGACAAGAAGAACCATCAAATACTGTGCAATGCATTATCATCGGTCAGAAACGCTACAATATCCACTCAAATGCTATTCGAAGAGCTTGAGGAATATTAGGTAATCAATACACCACCATCAAGTACTCTACGTCAGCATGAAGAAAACAAAATGCTTCATGCACAATTTAGGCATGCAAGATCACAACGGACAAGAGATTGGGACACCGCAGCAGTTCTATAACAACCAACAGTATATATCCCGGTAGCATATGTTGGAACTCCCAAGTGCCTAAAACCTCGCACTTGGCATTTTGATCCAAAAGCCTCCTCGCACTGAAGAAAAACGTTTTATGATATGTAGTTCTGTTCCACGTAGCATCATCTAGATGGAATAGAAAGCATGTGCATAACCATGGTAGAAAGTGTCGCCTCCATTTCGACAAAAAAGTTCATAGTTCATAGACACCCTTGTGTCTACGTTAACTCTTCCATAT
The DNA here is from genome assembly GCA_019804595.1 of Bruguiera parviflora. Taxonomy (NCBI): domain Eukaryota; kingdom Viridiplantae; phylum Streptophyta; class Magnoliopsida; order Malpighiales; family Rhizophoraceae; genus Bruguiera; species Bruguiera parviflora. Next base: position 62,481 of record CM034060.1, read on the forward strand.
GAATCTTTGACGACTTAAGCCTAAGTAATCCAGTGACAAGCTGCCTTAGAGCAGCTGATCATCAGTCTTAATGCTAAAAGAGGAGGCGGGGATTCGAATCCCACCTCCATTATCCCCCTCCCTTCATGAACTTTGACCCTCACTTAAGACCGAAAAAGAAAAAGAAATCCAATATGCTCAATTACTTTTACAGGTGCTGGACAAGTATGAAGTGTTTTTAATGTAGCCTTCCACCCATTTCCACAAACAACGCGAAAAATTCCCTGCAAACCAAGATTTTGGACAAGGAAAAAACATAACACGACAGATTTTCCTTTGGATATTTCAAAGATTCTTATGCCATGATATGGTATATGGAAGTAGAGCAAATCAAATAAAAGGCAAATAGTTTTCCTGCCGTAGAGTCCCCGTCCATCGTACATTTTCTACGCCCCGAAGTAACCTTGAGGCATCCCATTTCTTAAATCAACGAAGCAGCTAGTTGGCCAATTGTGTGTTTTCCCAACCCATTTCTTTGCTGTTAGAGCTAAAATTATAGAGGCACTTATGTGTTTATATTATTCTGTAAGAAGTACAATGGAACGACGAAGCATCAATTCAGTAAAATGCCATTAAAAAGGGAGACTGTGAGAGAGAAAGAAGGGAAATTGACGTAGGCTACTCGATACCTCCAAAATCTCACTGCACATGCACAAGGCAGAGGACAACCCCGCTTGGGCGCGGGCATGAATAACAAGCAACTGTCCATGAGGGTCTGATTCCGAGTTCTTTAGATCAAACTATGTGAGACTGAGCTACACTCAAACTCAATAGAAGTGAATGTTTGAACATGAAGTCTCTGTACATACAACGTTTGACCACCCTATCATACCCAGTCGTTTGGAAGTGAAGAGTCCTGGAATCTAAAGGATGCCTCGGCAATGAAAGCTTCTGGATCAGAAAAACAGTGTCAAAACATCTAACTGCTCCTGTCGACGAGAGCATCCAAGGAAGGACCTTCCGGTTTGATACTCTTGAAATCACTAGCAACCTTGATGCACTTGTTGCTTCCTTATAAAAGATGCTGAGCCCTGACCTTGTTTATGTGCATTCTCATCATCACAAATGGTGGAAGAAATGTAGATGAATCCCTAAATGTGCATGCAAATGAATGATGAGAAACTTTAAAAGCACCTCCAACAAACAAAGTCATTATGAATTTGAAACAGATTCCAAATGCCTCAAAAATTAAATGGGATATTAGATACCTCTTCTGTCCTGCTAATGGCGAATCCAAGCTTTGAATTGCCTTCTTCTATTTGATTTCAATGGCAAATTCCCCACATGGAGGTGCATACTGGTGACGCACAGCTCTCACATAACCAATGTCAAACCCATGGTAGTCTTCAAATCCATACAAGTTTGCAGAGGCAAGACTTGACAAATCAGATAGTGATCCAGCATTCAGAGTTGAGAAGGCCGTCTCTCCAGCTCTCACATAACCAATGTCACATAACCAATGTCAAACCCATGGTAGTCTTCAAATCCATACAAGTTTGCAGAGGCAAGACTTGACAAATCAGATAATGATCCAGCATTCAGAGTTGAGAAGGCAGTCTCTCCAGATATCTATTCCCAAAAAACGGAAAAATCTATATATCAATGACTGCAAGCCAGGTTGGACATCAACTAGAATGACTGCAAACAGAACTCTCTATCTTACTACAAGTACCAGCTTAATTTAATTTGTTGGGTCTACAGCAGTTACCTTCGTAAGCAGGGACCCCAGAGGCCCAGGATGCATAAAGCCATGCATTCGCCCTGGCAAGAGTGTCTTCCAAGCCCTTGTAATGAGAAGCAACTTGATCTGAACTTTTGGAAGGAGGAGTATAGAAAGAAAGCAGCTTGAACTGGGGATATATAGCACCTTCTGTGTCTTCCTCCCCTATGGATACGAGACGTAACCGTCTTGAAGCTTAGTCCTCCATAATGCTCTAACAATTCCGAAGCTTCTCGAAGCTGGAATATACAATGAACTACTTGACATCGGTAGAGAAATATATATGTAAACAAAAAGAACAGACAGCTGTAAGGATACTTCACTAGGCCAGTGTAACAGGCAGAAGATCATTTATTTGTAGTCCACCTAAGATTCAGTTATCTAGCACTATACATCTGCCTTGCTCATCCTGTTTTTGACTCACTCCTACATCATTACAGCTAATATAAAATTTTGCTGTCAAGCAATCTCAAGGTCAAGGATAAATAAGTACCGATCAGAGACCAAAATGTCTTGAGAATGGAAGTCAGGCAATACCCCCCCCCCAAAAAAGGAAGAAGCTTATTACATTGTCTGTGGACACACGAAGCATCGAATTTATCTCCATCACTGTTTTTGGGCAAAGGCAGTGGCTTGAGGATTCCACCCGTTTCAGGCACAGTATGGTCACTCAAATCCCAAGTAGCGAAAACGTTCAGAACCTCGAAGTAAAATAAAAATCCCAGCCTATGAATCCATTGGCTGCTGGAATAATGTCCCAAGTGAACACTATAGTCCACAATGAAGCCCAACAAGTATAAAAGGCAAACGCAAATTTTCAACTAGCAGCGATTGCAACGGTGATCATTAGCCAAGATTTTCCACGACCAATTGTACCGGGATGGGAAAAGTAGCTGGGGATCGGCGATGGACCTAAAAAATGTAATGCCTGGTAGGGCTGGAGGAGTCAGGAGACGATGCAGGCATTGCGACTGGGCAAGCTCATAAACCCCGGCGGGCACCCCGCCTGAGTAAGACAAAGATGGAATTCTCTCTTTTGTTTTTGAAGCAAAGGGTGGAGGATCATCCTCCTCCTCTGGACGCCGGCCTCGCCGTTCTTGAACGGAGCTTTGAAGGACTGAGGAGAGGACTCTATCCGGATTTCTTCAACGATGTCACCCGGTTTGGAACACGTCGGGGGTCCACTCGTGGGCCTTGGAACTGCCTTTCGTATGATAAACGGAAGAGGCAGACACCAGAGATTCAGCATTTCTGATTCGACAAAGACGAGAGAGTTCGAATACCAACACCACTATATTCGAATTTGAAGAATTCAAAGAAAGAAAGGAAAGAAGGAAGGAAGGAGAGAGCCTGAAACGTGAGTAAAATTCCCCTTTGGCAGGGCACGGAGTCGAGGGGAGGCCTCGAGCGAGCAAAGGCAGGCAGCCAGATGATTTTATTTGTCAATCGTCTACATTCCACGAATGAGATTTGATGTTTATTTATATGGGTGTCTCATTGATCGATCGATCGATTGATTACTAGTCTTGAAACTTCTGCGTTGCATTTATACTTCCAAACTACAAATTGAATAGCTTGAGAAAAGCCCAAAAAAAAAAAACCCCTTTTCCCCACCTTTTACTTATTTAGACGAATTCTAGACCTGCGTCCTAACAATCCATTTGCATATCCAAATTAAGTACTTGTCATGTCGGCACCATAGGCCATGCTTTCCACAACATTGAGACTTGGGAAGCCAATTTAGGGTTAAAAAAATGCCATATGGGAGCACCATTGGCCATCCCATTTTTTATTTACTATACTGGTTATTATGTAACTTCTCTTTTACCGCATTCGTTGAGAAAAAAGAAGTGGGGAAATGTACAATACCCCACCACCACCCCAGTTAAGGAGGATACAATGCCAATGGTTAAGCACGGTTGCCAGGGATACTGCAAGTCTTTACTTTTATGACAACACCCTTAATGTAATGCAATAAATCTCTTCAAGCATCCTTGTGAACTAGCATGTTCACTGAGTACTTGTATTTCAGCTTAGAGATTCAAAGGCACATTCATCTTTAATTTGCTGGGCTTGGACTCAACATCCTTTGCTTACATATCTCATATCTCTACCACATGTAACCTGCAACAAAACAAAAGTTAAAAATTAAAAAAAAAAATAAATCAATAAATAAAAAAAGCTAATTTTGTTTTCCGAAAATGAAAAACTAGACACATTTCGGTAACTAAGATCTCTAATCCATCCAAACACTTGGGAACGATATCAACAAACCAGCAACATCTTTCTCATCTAAATATATTCCACTATTAATATGGATGTACATGTAGTTGGGTCCAACTTGATATAATCCCGACAATGAAGCTAATGTTCATGTGTTTCCCAATTTTGGTAAAGTGCAGATTTCCACTGTCAAACTTTGGCAATTCAAGGAAACAAGTTTCTATTTATTTTAATTGAATTTGTGGCAATCAGCACCAAGTCATATTCCCACGCCACTAACACCAAACTTTTATTACATTCTCAACTTAATTCTGAAGTTTGACTTCAGGCCTTCGTCGAATGGTTCAAGGTACAAAATTTCCGTGGCAGTCCTTCCTTGTTGCATGCCAGCTTAAATTTCTCAGGAAATTTATTAAAAAGCAAAAGTCTTTCTGCTCAGAATCTCCATTTAAGCACTCTTTGCAACTGATACTGGTGTTTGAATAAGAAATATCTTCTCAATAGCATCGTGCCATATTTAAACTATAAGAGGGCGCATTACTCACTAGACCCATCTCTTCTTTGGAGCCACATCCTTGGATGTAGTTGGAGTTCGCTTTCTCATCTTAAAATGTCCACCAGCAGAGAGCTTTTTTGGTCTCAAAGAAGAAAGATTACTGGAACTTCCATTTATTGATGTCTCTTCTACAGGACTAGAATTTATATCACTTTCATTTAACACCACCGAAGACCTCGAGAGCTTTGCTGTTGCTGATTTCTGGATTGTTGTCAAAACAGGGCCTTTACTCTGAACAGGGGTCTCCTAAATTTTGACAACAGGAAGTTGTTGTCAGTCCTCAGGAAAGGAATCTGGCTCATTAGAAAGAAGCAATATGTATTCATTCATATCAGCAGTCACCTGAATTTCAAAGGCAGGAGGTTGTGGTTGATTCTCAGGGGAGGTATCTGAATCAGAAGAAGAAGGGCTAGTAGAATTATCCATATCGTAAACTATATTATCCACCATGAGTGGAAATTGCCAATTTTCTGGAGTAGAGTGTGATAAGGATGGTCTCCTAAGTCTTGTTATGTGCACCAACTGCACAAAAAGGCTGATCATATGAGTTCGGGAATGAAAATGATACACATTATTATAATAGAAAAGCATAAACATTAAGCACATTACTGCATGTGAAGTGCCCGAAAGGAAGAAATAGAAGCAAGCAAAAGAGAATGAGAGGAGTGAATAGAACTACGCAAAACATATGAATATTCCTAGACAAAAATTCATTGTTCTTATGAATACCAAACTATTCTAACAATAACAGAGGAAAAATAGTTTAACTCCATGTCCTTACCTTCTGTTCTAATACCACCATGTCCTTCTTGAGCTTCGTAATGATCGTGTTTTTCCTACATATCATGTCTTCCAACTCTACAACTCTCTTTCACAAGGAAAGAATATGCACAGATCAAAATAGATAGAATGTTTTGCAATTACCAAACATTAAAGAAACATTATTGAAATAATACATTTGACCGGGCAATATTGCTTGATTGAAGGATTGTGTTCAGTTCTTTTATGGTTGCATCCTTCTCTTCATTCTCTCTCTTCAGATTGAGGATGTCCTGGTCCATTGCAAAGTTGTTCATCTGAAAAAATTGCAGCATGTGACTTCATGGAAATGCAAACTTTCATACAATGTTGAGAACCTTAGCAGTTCATTTTTTTTCCCACTAACAGAGTGAATGTGCAATAATGAAGGCACGAAGACAGTTCAGTCTATTGGAGAGGCAAGTGACAGGATGCATTTTCCTATCCCAAAAACCTGTAAATAATGCACTTTAAAAACATTGATGTGCAAACTAATGCATGCAAAAGGTACAGTAAAGAACTACCTTTAAGTATCTCCCAGTCCACTCAACGGTACTCAGATCCTAATATATTATAGGGTCTAGGATCATCTCATTATTCATGCATTGATATTACAAGCAAAGGCTCGGACCATTCACACTATGCCTAGCAACAATGGCGCAAGAAAATGGATGCCCTGAGCAATGGCTTGAACTGTTGACCTTATGCCTTGGTAACAACACATGAAAATGGCAGTCAGTCGGTGCTGGTTTTGCTCACAGTATTAGTGAATGCAATTGCACACACGAAAAGAACACATGCTTACTTGGGCTTCACAAGGTTGAGATATTGGCAGTTAAACTGCCTCAGGAAAGTAAGCTATGTCGCAAAAGGGATATATCCATGAAAACTGTTTCTGCGAGTGAAATTCTGCGTCACCTGGATATCTGCAGCAGAAGTAACACTTGAAGCCCAATCCGATAAATCTGACATGCGTCGCTCTTCTTGTTGCACCTCGTCCGGATTCAAAGGCATTTTATGGTGCACCACCTCATCCCCTTTAGACAACTCTGCAACGGATTTTCCCTTTCACAATAAAGCAAGAACGGCAATGTTAGCACATCAGAGTTAACGGCAACTCCTACCCTGAACCCCAGAAGAAAAGAAAGAACAGAGGAGGTAGAGGAAAGAAAGGCAAAAGGAGACACAACCTTGTGGTCTAAAAAAACCAACAAAAAAAGAAAAAAAAGACAAGTACTACCATGGAATTAGCAAGCAAATGTTGGTGTAGATCACAATGCCAACAGCCACAGTCGAGAAATTTGATTTTATCACAGCCAAAGGCTTCATTAGTTGCCAATTCTACGTTCTTGTTGGTTAAATTGTTGGACACTGTTCCTGCCTGGTTCTTGAAGCTATCTGCTTGCTCGCACAGATCGTCAAGCTTCTGCTGCATACTGTAAAGCACCTGATCCTGAAAGAGAATTGGATAAACGAAGTTAATATAGAAATGTGATGTTGCAGCTTGGAGATGCAAGTGCACCACCCACCCACCCCCCGGGGGGGCGAAAAAAAGAAAGAAAGAAAGAAAGAACTCTTTTTCTCCCGCTTTGGTGGGATATTGGCTCCACCAGACATTACTATAACCAGATCAGAAGGTCTATAAATGTTGAGTAATGGTCGTCTCTCGGAAACCCGAAGGCAAGGAAGTCCACTTGCAATGGCTGGAAGATGGCACCTGGAGACTAAACTAGAGTGAAGTAATTATTTTCTAGCAACTGCTTTGGTTCATTTATTTTTATTTTTGTCAAATCGAAAGTCTACAATTGATGGACAATTAAGCAGAAGAATTGGAGGAAACAAAAGGATAAAGCTTTAGTTAATGGACTATTCATAGGTCATAAATAAACAGTTAAGTAGCCAAAACAGCGGGAAGGAAGAGGAATGGACCCCCAATTAAATTAAAAACCCGTTTGAATATATGTGGTGGTGGTGGTGGTGGTGGTGGGGCGGCGTCCAAAATTAAAAGTGAGGCGAGGAATTAAAAAGACAACTGACCCTAAGCTGGACAGACTTTTGGAGGCGGGAAATGAGGAGGTTCTTCTTGGACTTGGCGGCGGCTACTCCGATGACTGCTACGATGAGGAATCTTTGCAGAGGGGTAAACAGCTCCCATGCGATCATTTGTTCTAGGGTGAAGCCGCCCCCAATGGATGCGGAGGAGCTTGCCTCCTCCGCGTTGACGAGGCGGCCCTGGAGAGACACCCAGGCCAGGCGGCGAGAGAGTGGGATGGGGCGGGTGGGAGTGAAGTGGGTGGAGAGTCGGCGGGTGGAGGTTGAAGATGAAAATGGGATGGGAGAGACAGAGACGAGGGAACGAGCAGAGCTGAAGCCGCCGATGTCATTGTGGTGGTGGCGGCGGTGGTGGCGGCCGGCTTCTTCTTCTTCTTCCATAATGTTAATGTCACTAGTGCATGTGGGGGGGGGGGCGTGGTGGTGGGAACGGGAAAGAAAGCCTGCAGCCTCGCCCACCTCAAACTAGAAACTTAGAGAGATCGGAGGCGGAGACGACTCTCTTTGTATTCAAATTATTCAGACACCCATCCACCTCCTCTCCACATAAATAAATAAATAAACTAACGAAAACAAAACAGGAATAAATAGAAATAATTAATTTTTTTTCAAAAAAAAAAAAGATGTTTTGGGTGTTTTTTGATTTTGGGAGTGGGAGGGAAACCATAACGTTGGGTTGGCTTGCAGGTACACCCTGTGGTCTTGGACACGTGCGCAGTGTGGTCCTTTTCCTTTGCATTTTCCGTTTGTCCTTTTCGCTGCCTTCACTTTTCATTTTTCTTTTGTTTTTTTTTTG